>ML779972.1:796699-809669 GCA_009831015.1 Picea engelmannii
CTTTACTACAACACTAAGTGCTTTTGGAATTGAGCATATATAGTGCGCAGCTACCTTTGAAACAAAAGACTTCCCTGGGTTGATAATTTATGTTTCACTTGGTTGTTTGAAATTAATTAAGCAATTATAGTGACCAACAGTAGTTTGTTATCATGACACACATCTGATGCTACAAGCGTAGATGTCATGAATTTTTTATTATCGATTGCATATGTGTATTGAGGGTGTTAGCCCCAATTTTGTACTATAAACATCATATTTTTTGAAATATATAAAAACATGGTTCTTCAGCTTTACTTATGTTACAATGTGTACATTGATAAGAATTTTTTATTTTCTTCAGTTATGTGACAAATGCCAATATAAATGAAATTAGCATATGCATCGGATACATAATTATAATTCCTAGGTGTGTGATGATAAGTAATAAAATCAAATTTTCATTCTAAAAGGCGTACCTGTAGGAATCTTCAGACTAAGATAGGGTCACACACATGGTAACTTCCATTCAACTAACATACCGCTAACAGGGAATCTAGGAGAACCTCCAAAGAATAAATACCATGTGAAATGGAATTGCACAAAAGTTCTATAGAGACACTATATTCGACCACATTATTAGTGGATGGCCCTAGGAATATGCCACCTAAAGACACCAGTAGACCCTCGGGTGAGTAAACAACCCAAGCGGTGGAACCGAAGTTCGATGTATGATGACTAGCTCCATCTGTGAATCCTAAGTAGATCGAAGAATCTGTTGACATCTGCCAACCAAGGGAAAACTTGATAAGCAATTTGAAGACAAAACATAAAGGGAAAATATATATACACTAAATTACATTAGTATACCAAGAGTTACGCCCAAACTTGGGGCTCAAGCGTAATATATTTTCAAGTAGATCCCATTCCTAGGCTCAACCAACATGTTCCCTTTATAATATTCTAATTCATAGGCTCTTTTCTAAGACATGTCGCACGACATAGGGACATTGCCACATGGGTTTGAATTTTCCTGCCCCCATTGGTTCTTTGGATTGATCATATAAATGGACCAAGAAACCCTCAACATATAACTGAGGAGAGATAGAATTATCATATTGGACCTTGACACATATTTTATTCACTTTGATAGATGCAAAGGCATCTTGACACTACTCTTCAAGGATCTCTAGGTGTATAAGGCATCGTTTGATAACGAAAGTTTCAGGTAGGAGTGAAAATTCCAATATAAGAGAAGGGATTTTTCTTTCAATCGGTAATATCCACTCCACACCATGTACTAATTGGAAAGGAGAAAAGTCGGTGGTAGTTGACCGAGGTTTGGTATGCCAAAAGTGTGGGATATAGCATGATATTCCAATTATATTTTCTCTGGCTAAGAGTTTTCTACAAAATGTTCTTGAGAGACTTGTTTACGGCCTCTACCTATCCATTTTCATGGGGATAGTAAGGGTAAGAATGAACATGCTTAAACCCCAATTTGGATGCTATCTCTTCCATCATTTCATTTTGAAAGTGACTACCATGATCAGTGACAATCTCACTTGAGATGTTGAACCTGGAGATAATTTGATTGAATACGAAAAAGGTGGCAGTATTCCCGTCGGATTTGATTATAGGAATGCCCTCGACCCACTTAGTAAAGTAGTCTACTGCCATGATAATGTGTTGATTCCCCCCAGCCGAAGTTGGTTTGCAATCCACAAATTCCACCCCAGGACTTGGTGAAGGGACCGATGGTAATGAATGGATGGAAAGGGGTTGGATGTGAATGCATTTTCTGAGTGAACACCTGGTAGGGGTGACACTTCTTAACCACTTCAACACAATATTTAAATAAATATGACCAAAAATAATTGCCTTGCATAAGTCTATGGGTTGTCGCAAGATCAGATAGATGACCACCACAAGCCCCACTGTGGCAATCATTTAGAAGTGACTCGGCTTCTTCGTGAGTTAAACAATGATGCAATATATTGTCAATTCCTCGATGATGTATAGTGTCACTGACGATAAGGTAATTCTTATCTTGGTATAATATATTCCGTCGGTCATCTTGCGAGAGATGTTGAGGGAACTACAAAGTTTGAAGATAGAGAACAATATCTCCATAGCAGGGGTCAGGTGAAGAGACAAGGAAAATGTGTTCATCTGCAAAAGAATAAACATGAATAACATCCTCTTCCAATCGTGGGAAGTCAGATATTAACTTTGCAAAGACTAGTGATTTCTTGGATTTCAGAGAAGCAAAATCGAGATCAAATTCATGTAAAATGAAAATCCATTTATTGTACTTTCCCCCTATGATGCGCCTGGTAAGGGAATATTGAAATGGATTGACATCAACAACCACAATAGTTTTGCAAATAAATATATAATGGCATAATCGTTGGACTGTGTGAATGAAAAGCAAAGCTATATTTTCAATGTGAGAATATTTGAGCTCAAGACCAACTAAGTTTCAACTAAGATAGTAGATGATGTGCTCATGGAGCTCATTAACCTCCTGAACCAAAACCATATCAATCAACTCTTCAAACACGATGACATAAAGAAAGTAATCTCTATTGTAGTCAGGAGACTTCAGCAGAGGCATCGATACCAAGGCTTTATTAAAAGCATCGAAGGATTATTGGGCTCACTCATCCTAGATAAAAGGGATGTCCTTCTTCAAAAGATGCATGAAACCCTTAGTAATATTGGCATAGTTCACTATAAACCGACCTAAAAAGTTATCTTTTCCACTGTAAACCTTGAAGTTGTCGAATAGTGCGCGGGGGAGGGAATTGAAGTATTGCCTCAACCTTTAATGGATCTACCATGATCCCAGTATCAGAGACTAAAAATCCTAGAAGAAATCTAGACCTAATGAAAAAGATTCATTTATGAGGGTTCATTCAGATGCGATAATGACAACATCTTTCCAAAACTAGTTGAAGGTGATTAGGGTGATCCACTCTCTTATGAGAGTGAGCAGCAAGATCTCCAAGAAAAACTTTGAATATATTATTAATATCATGGAATGTGAAGGTCATAGTACGTTGGAAGGTTTATCTAGAATTTTTAAGGCCAAAAGGAATCTTCTGGTATGAAAAAGCACCCCAAGGACAAATAAATGTCGTCTTATGTTGATCCTCAGGTTTAATTTGAATTTGGTTGTACCCTGAAAATCCATCCATGAAAGAAAAAACTTTGCTTCCCACACACTTGTCAAGGATCTCATTGATGAAAGGTGTCAGGAAGTTTTCTTTAGGACAGAGCTTGTTCAATTCATGAAAATCCATGCATACTCAGATGGTTCCTTGCTTCTTATTCACAGGAACGTGATTAGATACCCATTCAGTCAAGGGAACCGAGTAGATGAAGCCAACATTAAGTAGTTTCTCTACCTCTACCTTGATAGCGGGGGCCTTCCGGGGATTGACATCTCTAAGACGGTGTCGAACAGGCTTATCATCCAGGTAATTTTTAATCTCATGTTCAATAATTTGAGGTTCAATTCCTAACATCTCTTCATATGACCAAGTGAAGAAATTTGTAAATTCCTTAAATAGTTTGTTGTAGATCATGATTTCTTCAGGAGAAACATCCGCACCAATGTGTACATTTTCAATCTTGCCAGGGGTATGAGATATATTGATCGTGATGGTATGTGATATACTCACCATATTTCCTTTGGCATAAATGTCATGCATATCAAGCAAAGCTACGGTGTGACCGACTATATCGCTCAAAGTAGATATAAATTCATCTTGTTTGATTCTAGAAAGCTCTGGGAGAAAATAAGAGTGATGATGCATATCATCCCATTTTTTGTTAGATCCATTCATGGCCTTGATGATAGATTCATCCGAGGGAAAAGTCTCATCGAGGAAGTCATGTGAGAAATACAACGAAGTGGCCCATATGGGATTAGGAATAGGATCCTCCTCATCCATCTACGAGGTAATAGGATCGGGATCGGGCGAAGAGTCAAGAACAACTTGATACACTATCTCTATTGTCGATAGTGGCATGGTCATTCTAGCATGTGACTAACCTTCACAAGATGCAGTCGAGGAAGGTAGGGTCCAAGGATTGTTAAAATAGGAAGTGCAGAGAGGAAAGTACCTCTGTGATGAAATGAGCCTATTGGACATGGTGTAAATATGGTGAACCAGTGTCATGAATTCAAAGGTACCCATAAGGGATGAATACATTCTGACACCGATATTCTCAATTTCCAACTAATAATTGTCGACCATAGGGATCGACAGTCCAACAGATGCACTAGGGATAGCATACGCAAAGGAAAATTGATCGATCATCACAATCTTCCCATCGTGAGGAAAAAAAAGAGTACGAAATATGCATGATACTATGGAATTCATAGCATAAGTCCAATTGTGTCCTAGTAACAAGTTATAATAGAGGGGTGCATCTACCACCTCTACCGTCTTCCCACCTAACTTGACTAGAAAGGAAGGAAGAATACCGTGAGGGTAGAAAGAATGATCGTCAAAAGAAGTAAACATGGTAGGAGACTAAGAGAGAGTCAGAGAGTGGAGGGATTTCTAACATACCAGGGACATCTCACATGTTGCAGCACCTTCATCAACAACAATACACTTGATGGTATACTTCAAGTAAACTACGTGGATTTGGAATGCCACATGGTAAGGCAAGCGAGGCTTCACATCTGTGACGTAAAACTTGATAACTTTTGAGCCACTGGGATCTAGAGCTCCTAAAGTAGATAGCAAGAAATTCATTTATGAAGGACACATCTGGAGTACCTCCATAGCTGGAATTGCACAAGGGGTTTGACCCATGTCCTCAACAATAGAGTAATTCTAGGTGGCTCTAGCATTAGGATTGTCGGTAGAGTGCTTGAGTACTCCTTTCGAAATACGTGGCGATGGATCTAGTTTTTCAATCTGCAAGGGCGTCTCTGAAGGAGGAGGAGACTCTAGACTATGTACAATTTGTGGAGAACTGTAATCGTGAGATCGGGTGGCTACATTAAAATCATATTTGATCATATTGATGCATAAATGGTCACCGTCTTGTGACAGTGGGTTTTGACTCTAACCGACCACATTTTTGGCATTTGAGGAGCATGAGGCCATGTGCTAGTTATGTGGGAAAGGATTCGTCAGCACGGCGGGTGATAGAGATAAGAGCCTCACAAATTCAACAGTTTTGGGGAATATATGAGTAAGGTGATCATTTGTACAAAGATTATAGGGAAACTTCACCTTACACCTTTCTCTCTTTCCCTCACCATCATTATTATTCATCTTCTCATTATTACCATTGTCCTTGGGTTTATTATTCTTCCCACCCTTATGATTATTATTACATCCTTTCTTCTTATTCTTGCATGGTTGTTGGTTACCATTTGGGTCAGTCGATGATTGCATGGAATGTACATCCGTCGACTAAGTGGGGTTGGAAGACACAGACAAACTTGGCCCTCCTATAGACTGGATTAGAGACAACTCTTTCAAGTGGCCTGTCACCAAGTCTATGGAATTTACATTTCTGGAGCCTACAATTCCATCAGCATGAGGCATGGGCTTCTGTCTAGGGTCATAGTTTGACCTCGGTGCATTAGAAAGAATCTCATATAACATCCCATACTGAGCATATATGATATCTAATTGTTGGGATTTGAAAAGTGCTTCTTCCTCATATGTAATCCAAGATGTAGCAACATCTTTCAAAATAGGAGGTTGTAGAGACTTAAGGAACCACTCTAACAAGAATTTTGGGGGTATGCAGGTCTTGATCAATCTCTTCCGTCTATGCCACTCCTAGATGTGATCCGATATATGAGTGGATTTGTCTTGGAGTAAGGTCAATAGAATTTCTGGGCCAACATCATAATGAACCGACAATTGGAAGTGGGTAAGGAAGACAAAAACCATCGAACTAAAGGTATCGTATGCCCCCTAGGTAGCTCGATAACCATTTTGCAACAACCCCCATGAGGGTGCATTGAAACAATATTAACCGAATGGAATCGTCATTAAGGGAATTCAAAGAGCACCATAGGTTAAAGGTTGTGACGTGATCACCAGGATCCTCACCATTATTTCCTTCGAATTTTGGAATATCTGAAGGAATCTTGGTGGGCACGGGGGGGGGGCATGTAGGATCATGACACATAGATTCATTCAACGACTTAGACAAGTCTTGCATATTGAGCATGGATAGAAAAGGGATATGAGGTTGTGGCATCTAGCCCCAAGCTCCCTAGAAAGACTGAGGTTGGGGAATTGCAACCCATCAAGGGTTCTGTTAAGCACCATGTCCCTGTCCATGATTGTAATACCCTCCACCAAGATGATTCAAAAGGGGTTGGTTGGGCATCATTCTAGTAGGAATGTTCTGATGAGGGTTATAAAAATTGCCCCCAGCCAGAGTGGACCCGGGTTGGGGATTTTCCAAGGTGTGAAACTAACCCCCTCATGGTGTGAATATAGATGATAAAGGTGGATTATTCATGCCAAACGTGTTGTTCAGAATCGGCACAAAGGAGGTGGGTGTATAGGATGTGCCATAAGCAATATATTGTCCACCAGGTTGGTTACTCCATATAGAAGTAAGAGGATTAGACCTGGGGTTAAAAGAAGGAATTCCTCCCATGGTAGGAGTCGTTTGAGGGACCTGAGTGCCACCAAACAAGAATGGATTATAATGAGGAGTTGTGCCCCCAAGTCCAATGCTACCATTAGGGCCAGTGGCTAGGATGGAGTTTGAAAACTGCGAAGTAAAATTCGACATACCATAGGAAAAGGAACTAGAAGCCATAGGGATGGACTGGAAATTATAGCCTAGTGAATGACAAAGATACTCAAACAGATTTGTGGAAATAGGTTGAACATTCACTATAGGATGGGTAGTGGTGATGATAAGTTCCCTCGGAACTACAACCATTGTGGTTGAAGGAATTGAAAGGGTAACATTAACTATAGTAGGTGTGGGAGTCGAAGGGATCCCAATATCTTGATGACTCGGTTCAGTAATCATACTTGTAGAATCAAAAGTATGATAAGTGGAGGTCTGTGTACCATGTTTTATAACTCTATGCCTTTTAGAAGTAAAAGACTCAACACTCAGTGGTAACTATAACAAGCAATGAGACCTATGGGGAAGTTGGTCTGGATCCATGATGATACAAGACTCAATATTTAAAAAAAAAACCTAAGACCAAGTAGTAATCAAATAGAAAACAAAAAATAATAAAACAACCAATATGCACAAAAACAAGATAAAGTGGTTGAAAGGGACCTCCCTCTCTAAAGTACGTATTCCTCACCCAAGAGGGGCCTAAGACTCCGCTGCTAAAGATTGGAGGAAACAAAATCAATTATAAGGGTCGTTGTGTGCTTAACAACTAGTCGGTCAGATCCCCCCAGAGAGGTAATATGGACCATTAAAGAAGGACATCAACCCTCCATACAGAGTGCACAACAAATTTGAGTCATTCGCAGTGAGATAGAAGAAATGTAGAAGTAATTCTATGTCTATTTTATGTCAGCTCCAGTCAATATTTTTGTTAAAGCATCTGTTGATATAAGAAATAAGAAAGATTCCTAAGTCTATGTAAGAGTGGGTATGTCAATAAGATTGTGGAAATTTCTCTTGTGAATCTATTAGCATAGAGAATAGCAAAAGAAAAAGGCATCATCATCCATTCTGGGGAGATTAGCATTGTTTTAAAAACACTCTCAATGATCTAATAGAGTTTGATGAAGTTTTTTGTTGTCTCTCTCTATCTTGTCATCTCTCTGTTGTGTTTTTTAATTTCGTTTCTCTAGTTTTCGTGTTGAGGGAAAATTGTGAGGACAATGTGCTGGGGGAAATATCTTTTTCATTTTTATTTATTTGTTTTCTTGGTTTTCGTGCTGAGGGAAATCATGAGGACAACATGCTGAGGGAAATTGTGAGGACCAAAAATGATTTGTGTATTGGTTGATCCAGTGAGTTAAGAAGAGAGATTGTGTACCATATGAACTGGTGTGCCTCTCTCTTTCTTTATGATTTGATTACCTTTCATGTCATCTCTTTGAGTGCCCTCCAGAAAATGTGTGGCAGCATACAACATAGGAGAATAACACCCACATTGAAAAAAGTGGAAATTCTCTGTGTGCATGGTCTTCTTTCCTTCAAAAAAAGGTACCCATACATATGTCTCATCTCTGGATCGTGCCCCTCTTCTCTAATTTTCTCCCTCCACACAGATCAATTGGTATTAGAGCATGTTCAATCCTTAGGACCAGAACTTCATCCATCAGGACAGTTTTGTTTTTGGGATCTACAACTATAGCATCACACTTCTACTTAGAACGTGCCTTTCACCCTTTTCAGGGTTTTTCTCTTCCATCATCTCAGTCTCCTTCAGATTTTGATAATTCCACGTTGATGTGAAGCCTCTAGTGAGGACTCAATCCCAGGCACATCAAATGCAGTGGCATATTTGACACTGACACTTCAAGAGTTTCTTCGTCTTCAACAACAAATACCTCCAAAAAGTATGCAGTTGAACACTAGTTTTCTATTACCCAAGTTCACTGGTCTTATGCAGGGAGAGACAGTGGATTCATGGATCTGTTGTCTCTCCACCTATTTCAAAACCTTGCCTGAGATGGAAGAGAATACCAAATTACAAATCTCTAGTCTACAGCGTGAAGGAATTTCCCAAACTTGGTGGGGCACACACTTGACCAACGCTGAATTAATCGTCCAACTCAAAAATCCTCCCTCAACAAATGATTGCATTATGGCTTAGGAATGTTTATTTCAAGCCCTGGGAGAACGCTTCTACCCACTATCATAACTTCAGAATTTGCTAGCAAAATGGTTACACCTTTGGCAACTGTCTAATCAGTCGGTGCAAGAATACATTGATGTTTTATACAAGTTGCGACTACAAATCCAAATCAATGAACCATACCAGGTATGGATAACCAAATTCAACTCTGGTTTTGTGCTACCTCTCTGGCAGGAGGTTGACCTTTTTTACAATCCTTCTCTGGACAAAGCCTTTGTACATGCATTAGCAGTCAAAAGAAAGATCGCTCCACGCCCCATATTCTCTACCTATTTCACCTCCACTACTCATCCATGCAATCCACCAAGATAGACTCTGTCAGCTTCGCCTTCCACATCCAAACATGAAGGTTGGTGTATATTTCACAAAACCAATTCCCACAATTTTGCAGACTTCCATGTGCTAAAGAATATCTGCACCAATAAGAACTTGATGGTTGAGATAACCACAATAGATTATCCCAAACTCATGAAACCCATCTTCCTTGAAAACCCCACATAAGTTGACCCTTCTCTCATTCTAATGAACCAACCCGCATCAGGACACACTAACATCCCCCTCTTCACCCACAATTTCCAAATCAATACCAAATTAGCCACGTTCATTCTCGACAATGGTAGTAAAAATAATTTTATATCGCAAGATCTCGTACAACATCTGCAACTCCCCACCTCTCCACATCCTGACCCTTATCAATTGGGATGGGTTCAAAAATGGAGGTTGTGCATCATGATTTCTTGTTGTTGCGAGGTCACTTTCGCCACTGGCCCATTCCATGATAGTGTGATTCGTGTTGTCTCTCCCTTAGAGTGTGTCGACCTCCTTCTTAGTATTTCGTATAAACAAGAGAAACATGCGGTGTATCACGCTAAATAGCATAAATATCATCTTCAAAAGGCAGGATGTAAATATGTCCTAACTTCCTCCACTGTCAATTCAATCTCATCACAAACTGATACCACCACCACTCACCATATCATTAATACCCAAACAATATCATTGTGTCTAATCAGGCCGCTTAAACCGGAGAATCTTACTAACCCGACAGCCCCCGAAGTTCTCACTAGTACATATTGTAAAAATTTTGTTGTTCTATTTGCGGCGTTATGGACAAAATTGGCGATACTGTCGAAAAAAAGAGGAAATTTTAATTTTTTTTCCATACTGCCTGATAACATCGCTATTTCCACGTTGATGTCTCTCTTTCCACGTTGTCATCTCTCTTTCACGTTGTCATCTCTCTTGCCACGTTTTCCACATAGTTTTATCTCTTGCCACGTTTGTGACATAGGCGTCTCTCTTGCCATGTTTGTGAAGATAGTTGTTGCAGTTGCGACGTTTTGGAAACTAGGTTTCCCCCCTCCAACAGTCACCTAGTATTTTGACCAAGTCAACTTTGATTTGATCAATGATTGTCAAAATTGCGACGTTATAAAATCTATAAATATGTTTCATTTTACGGATGTTGCGACAAGTTTTCTATAATAACGACATTTCAAAAAGGGTTTGCAGGTCTTCTTGGCTAGACTACAACTATTAAAATACATTGTACTAGGGATCTTCTTGTTTCATTTTAATTTTCTAATCGATCGAATTTTAAAGGAAACAACTATTAAAAAACATTGTAATAGGGCTAGAGTACATGATGGGAAACAATGACCTGTGAATGGGGCCAATGTTGATTTTTTTTCAAAGTGTTTCTATATGAAATCATACATCCTTGAGTATTTATACCCTCCCATACTATCAAGGCATGTGTCTAGTCTAACCATGTCAAATTTCAATGCATACATGCACATATTGAAGAAATTTCAATGTTTTCCCTATTCATTGCTCACTATGCGCGGTCGGTGCATGACATTTTTTGTGGTTGAATTGAAAGTTCCATGGCATTTCAAGAGAGTTCCAACAAACATTCTACAGATAGAAATAATGACATTTGACAATGAGACACATATTATGAACATTTTTGCAAACATGGACGATCTCAAAGATTATGTGGTTAGGATATCATACATCCTTGAATCATGAAACCCTCACATACCATCAAGGCATGTGTCTAGTCTAACCATGTCAAATTTCAATGCATACAGGCACATATTGAACAATTTTCAACGTTGGCCCAATTCACTAGTGCTCACTATGCAGGGTTGGTGCATGACATTTGTGGTGGTTGAATTGGAAGTTCCGTGACATTTCAAGAGAGTTCCAACAAAGATTATATGGATGGAAATAATGACATTTGACAAATATGAGATGCCCCATTATGAACGTTGTTGCAAACATAGACGATCTCAAAGATTATGTGGTTAGGACATCAAACATCCTTGATTCTTGAAACCCTCCCATACCGTCAAGGCATGTGTCTGATCTAACCATGTCAAATTTTGATGCATACAAGCACATAGTGAAGAAATTTCAACGTTGGCCACATTCACTAGTGCTTACTATGCGGGGTCGGTGCATGACATTTGTGGTGGTTAAATTGGAAGTTCCATGACATTTCAGGAGAGTTCCAACAAAGATTCTAGGGATGGAAACAATGACATTCAACAAATTAATATGAGACACCCCATTATGAACATTGTTGCAAACATGGACGATCTCAAAGATTATGTGGTCGAGACATCAAACATCATTGAGTCTTGAAACCCTCCCATACCGTCAAGGCATGTGTCTAGTCTAACCATGTCAAATTTCAATGCATGCATGCACATATTGAAGAAATTTCAATGTTGGCCCCATTCACTAGTGCTCACTATGAGGGGTCCGTGCATGACATTTGTGGTGGTTGAATTGGAAGTTCCATGACATTTCAAGAGAGTTCCAACAAAGATTCTATGGATGGAAACAACGACATTTGACAAATTAATATGAGACGCCCCATTATGAACATTGTTGCAAACATGGATGATCTAAGAGATTATGTGGTTGGGACATCAAATATCCTTGGGTCTTGAAACCCTCCCATACCGTCAGGGCATGTGTCTAGTCTAACAATGTCAAATTTCGATGCATACAGACAAATATTGAAGAAATTTCAACATTGGCCCCATTCACTAGTGCTCACATGGACGATCATGTAATAAATACAACATCTATAACTAAGTATGGGGAAGGTTGACTTCTATGTAACTACAATATGGGGAGGGTTTCTTGACTTCTATACTTGATTTTTTGGGGAAGGTTGTGTTTCTCTTTATGTTTATATATTTGAAGAGAGGATTAGAGCATTTAGAGTATTCAGGACACTCTCGGGATTACCTTTGAAATACAAATAAAGGGGGATAAATGCCTAGCCACGTGTATTCTTCTTCATATATTCATGTTGCATTGACATACACAACTGATTTGGAAATATAGCGATAGTATATTTTGTTTTCTTTGCCATTGATTTGACCCTACTAAGTGGGGAATTATGCCCTATCACAACTACCATTTCAATAATTTGATATCTTCATAAAAAAAACATGTAGAGATTTTACATCTATGTATGTGAAAACTAAGAAAAACTGCATTGAAACCAATCAACCATCCATCACCATTCTAACCATAAACACCATAGAATTCAAAAAGATGTTTCTTAATTATATAGAAACCCAACAAAAATCATAGAGAAAAATCACTAATCTAGGTTGTATTTTTCATAATCAATTTTGGGATATAAGTAGTAATAGTGAAATGGTAGAAAACTATGTGAATGTTAATTGGTGTAGTTATTTAACAAAACCAACAAATTAGTATGGTAATAAGACACTATGGATCAAATCAAAGAGCATGTTTTTTTGATAATTGAAATCATTGGATTGATAGTAGAGAGGGGGATGAAAATTTGAGTTTCATGAAACTAGTCCACTAATTGGATGAAAAATATATGTTCCAAGTCAACAACTACAGTATAAATCTAATTACGCATAGGAGGCTTAAATGTAATAAAATTAATAGTTTTTTTCGTATAACTATAGGTGATATAACATAAGCCCCATTCTAACAAAGTAACAACAATTGGAACCTACAAATAAGAATGGGTAATTGCTACCATTAAAATTTCCCTCCAATACTACTTAGACTAAGGACTAAACATAATATGAAATCATTAATTTAACTAGAAACCCAAATTGAAGGCATTGATTGTGCTCTACATTACTAAAA
>ML779972.1:809719-903648 GCA_009831015.1 Picea engelmannii
TACCATTAAAATTTCCCTCCAATACTACTTAGACTAAGGACTAAACATAATATGAAATCATTAATTTAACTAGAAACCCAAATTGAAGGCATTGATTGTGCTCTACATTACTAAAATCAATTATTTTAGATGAAAAAGACTAAATCACTAACCCATTATTTTCTAAGTGTGAGCCCTAATAAGACAATAGTTGGAAGACTTGACACCCCTAAATCTCTTCAAAATGCTTCTATTTTAAGTGTTTATATTGATCAGAGTATAAACTATGAATACATCACTCACCTAGTTAATCTAGCCGATGAAACTGTGACCATTAAACCCCTTAATCAAAGATATCGAGGTGAATTTTGAGCTCTATTAGGAGATCAAATGGACAATGTTTTGAACCAAGCTAACTATTGTATTAAGTCATAATTACTAAATAAGCAAAAAATCACAAGGACTACCATATATTCATTTATCATGGATATTTAAATATGATTATTTAAATCTTCACACACCAAGTTTTTGACTAATATCCCTAAAAAGAGACCAACAATATTGTTCTTAAATGGTCAGAAGACCACAAAGACTTTCATTAAATGATCAAGAGACCATCAAGACAATTTCATTAAATGATCAAGAATCTATTTTTTTCTTCGTTTCTTAGGGATACTATTTCTTGCACCATTCAATTATTTTGCAAACATCCCTTTGGCTAATGACATGACACAAGGGAGGGTTGGAGGGTTGGGCCTCACTATAAGGTTGTTGGTTGTGAAATTGAAATTATTAAATAAACTAATTATAAAAAATGGTTCAATGTCAAGTTTGGAAACCCTTCTAAAACACAAGATTGATGGCCCACTATAGTCTACCTATTTGATTCTAAGAGCATTTTCCAAAAGGGATCAATGGTCCACCATTGTTTTCCTCTTTTCTTCTCATAGCATTTCCTATTGTTTTCCTATTTTCCTCACTTCGTCATAATTTAATTTAGATGTTCCATTTCTTGTTGAAGCTACTCAATTTAGTTTGTAGAAAAATTGATCAATTGTAAGCGATTCAATTGATTTGACCGACTTGCATTGCAAGTTCAGGAAAATAACATTTTGAAGCCTCCATAGATATGAGTTACCCTTCTATGGTAAACTTTAAATTATACACAAATGAGAGTCCCATCCCTTCTTAATGCTAGTTTGTTGTCCATCTTGATAGTGAATAATTAATGCTTGTGAAGCACGATCTCTTATGCAAATATAGAAGAATTAATGTTCATTGTGAGCTTATTTTGTTTAGATAAGACACATGATAATTAATGGCACTATTATCCTTCTCCTCCTAGTCCTCCAACTCAATCATGCTTGGAAGACTTGGTATTTCTGAGGTTATATCCATATAGAGAGTCTTCGTTGAAGAAGAGCGGTGTAGAAAAATTGAAGCCCTGGTTTTATAGTCCATACAGGGTAGTACAAAGTGTTGGGAATGTAGCCTACGGGCTTGAGCTTCTAAAGGGGAGCAATATCCATAACGTTTTTCTTTAACCATGGGAACAACCTCCCAAGAGTATATCCAACAGCCCGCAAGCCAGATATACCAATAACTTGTGACTCAGCAGGGGCCAAGACGTCCTGAAGCCCATCGAAGTGAACCTCTATCCCAGGGGTCGTCTACCCTTCTAGCCTTGTCACAACGGGCCAATATGAGGCTTGAGCATCCCTACCCCCCGCTGGTTTTGAACCTGTGACCTCCCCGGAGATAACACATGTTCTTAACCATTGGGCCCACTCAGGTGCTCTAATATCCATAACGTTTTTCACATGTCATGCCTAAAAAAAGCAGTAGGACAGCAGGTGACCACTTCCGCAAAGTTACCCCCATTGGATGAGAAGGGGCAATTTGTTTTGATTCAGGAAGATATTTTGGATGTTAGGGAGAGGAGATTAAGGAGCAGAGTTATTAGAGAGTTCTTGTTCAGGTGGAAATACTTGTCAATGGAGAACGCCACTTAGGAGGGAGATTAGATTTTGCAACCTCCTAATTTGCATTTTCTTAGGGACAAGAAAATTTTGGAAGAGAGGAATGTAATGGCCACTTCTATAATGGTGTATCTGATTCCCGATTTAAAAAAGGGAATTAATAATTATTTGATGTCATTAGAGGAGAAGACAATATTATAAAGGGAAAGTTTTGCTTGACTTTCGTCGTCTGTCCAAAGCTAATAGAAACTTGCCATCTGTTCAAAGCTAATAAAAACTTGCCATCTGTTCGTTAACCATGATGAATATTCTCTTCAAACATGGCTTGTTCTTCACCGACTCTCTTCAAACATGTCTTGTTCTTCACCGACTCTAAATTGCAGCGACGGCTTCAAAATATTCTCAACGTTTCTTGTCTTTCACCGACTCCAAAAAGAATGATATATTCATATTTTTCTTGTTGGATGTGCACAAAGTATGGAGATGCGGAGGCTGTTGGAGTTTCCATGTAACATATTTTCATGCTCAGATTCGTTCCTCTAGTAGATTTGATACTCCAAAACTCTTTCCTATAGATTGTTAGCATCAATAAGGGAGCACACTAGTTCGGGGATTGTTGGCATAGTTATACACCAAAATGGAGGGTGCCATCCCCTGTTTTGGCTTTCAAAATAAACAGCCTCAAACAGTCCTGTAGGTTTGCTTATTTTGTGGCAACTTCCAAACATAACAGGGACAACAGTCATTCCTTTCTTTTGGACAGTAACTGAGTATGTTACTTGGGCAGTTTGTTTATTGTTATGCTCAGAATGTTCTGGTGTATGGAGTATGCTATCTATAGATATTTAGGCATTGTAATACCAGATTTTACCTTAGTTCGTATCTATAGATATCTACAGTTACAGTTTGCATTAGCGGTAATGAGGACGTAGTTATGGGCATGAAATCTCCTATTATCTTTGAATGTTTATTGTCGGCAGAGGGTACGAGGGGCTGTTGGAGAGTCCCTGTAGCAGACTTTCATATCCCGAATTTTTTCTTGTAGCTTGGAGATGACTTGGTCCCTTGGAAATATTAATATGTTTAAAGAAATATGAGTTATCTTCTTTCTTTGCTTTATAGCGTGATCATTAGTGTGATCTTTAACGTTGGATTATAAAAATCCATTTCCTTTGATGTTTCGATCATGAAATTTAAAATTATTTTATGATGTTATTTATATGTATATAAATTAAAAAAAAAATATTATGATGTTATTTATATTTTTATAAATTAAAAAAAAAATTATGATGTTATTTATATATTTTTAAATTTTTTTATCACCATAAAAATATTTTATGATAAATAATTTAGTTATGATTTTAATAATATTTCAAGGTTTTGGATCTTTGTTGAGGTAGAAATTTGGTTGTGGCAGTTGTTTTTTTTTTTTTTAATTGAAGAAGATATTTCTTATGTGAGGTACAAAATCATCTGGAAGAGAGGCCTATTTTTGCTATTGGGACAGAGTACCTTATTGGATTGTTATTTCTTCTGTGGATGGGCCGAGTTACACGCTTGGGGAGGCTGATTTATGTAGGAGGAGGCTGTATTTCCCTGTAGACTAAGACTCCAGTTGTTGTGGCTATATGTCATTGATCATGGACCGATTCAAGCTGATAGAGGGCACAATCTAGGAGCTGGGCTAATTCTCCCTTTTGGATAGACTATATCTGCTAAAGGGGGTCAAGTTCTCCATGGTACAAAGGATATTTTCACTTACAGCCAGGCCATATTGCTGTGTGTTTATTGTTTGCTGCATTGCTGGAGTTTATTTCATTGTGGAGGGTGTCCTTACCACTGTTATTTCCAGCTGTAACAGGTCAGATAAATATATAATAAAAATCAGATTTCTTGTGTGGTATTTTTCCTTGTTGTTATGTTGTTTTTGTGAAGAATTTCCCTTGGTATATGGCTTTAATGTTTGGCAATGGGCATGTAATATGAACATTAAACTGGGTTTTGGAATCACTCAGATTCTTCATTGGTTTTCCTTGGCTAGAGATTTTAATCATATTTCAGGGTTTTGGATCTTTGTTGAGGTAGAAATTTGGTTGTGACAGCTTTTTTTTTTTTAAATTGAAGAAGGTATTTCTTATGTGAGGGACCAAATCATCTGGAAGAGAGGCCGATTTTTTCTATTGGGGCAGAGTACCTTGCTGGATTGTTATTTCTCTGTGGCTGGGCCGAGTTACAAGCTTGGGGAGGTCGATTTCCATAGGAGGAGGTCGTATTTACCTATAGACCAAGACTCCAATTGTGGTGGCTATATGTCACTAATCAGGGACCGATTCAAGCTGATAGAGGGCGCAATCTAGGAGTTGGGCCAATTTTCCATTTTGGATAGACTGTATCTGCTAAAGGGGGTTGAGTTCTCCATGGTATGAAGGAGATTTTCACTTAGAACCAGGGCATATTTCTGTGTGTTTATTGTTTGTTGCATTGTTGGAGTTTATTTCATTGTGGAGGGTGTCCGTACCACTGTTATTGCCAGTTGTAACACGTCAGATAAATATATAATAAAACTAATATTTCTTGTGTGGTGTTTTCCCTTGTTCTTATGTTTTTTTTGTGAAGAATTTCCCTTGGTATATGGCTGCAATGTTTGGCAATGGGCATGTAATATGAACATTAAACTAGGCATCAAAGATTCACTCATCCCATGAAAACTACATAAACTAAACCAAACGGAAACCCATAATTATAACATCTGCAACAAGGGTTTATCTAGAAGGTCTAGAATGTTCTTGTAACATGTTAGTCAAAACTCTTGCATCAGAAATAAGTCACAACAAACAGAGGAAGAGTTTTATAGTGGAACTTGTGCCCATTTACCGAGTGTTTGACAAAAATACAACACCAGAAAACTGCCAAAATACTACAACATCAAATACAAATTTTTGACATCAAATAGGTGGGACATTGCAGAAAACCTCAAGATGGTATGAATGATAAATTACTAGAGGCACAGTTCGTTCTTTGTAGTACCACAGTGGTAAGAAAATTTGTTGATTTATTCTAATCTTTCTGTGATGGTGGTATGGGTGGTTTGTGAGTCAAACTCTCAATGGCATTGTAGAGAATAATATGATGAATAGTGACACACATGCATGTGTCACTTCATGGGTTGATCTTTTACATATACTTACTAATTACTTATTATATTACTGGGATCATTGGGCTTGTAATATATTTTGATTTCTTTATATGTTTTTTGTATTTAACTAAGATTTTACTACATTTTGCAGGAGTTATCGTTTGAGTCAGAGCAAGGTCCTTTGTCTGTTTCAGAAACTGCAGATGGAATCCAAGAGTTGGAAATCTCAAGAGAGGGGACATCTGATGATAAGTCCAAGGACAAAGAAGAGAAAGACAAGGAAAAGGTTAAATAAGTTGAAAAAGAGAAGTGGAAGGAGAGAGACACTTATAAGAAGGGAGAGAAAGAAAATGAGAAGGATAAAGTAAAAATCCTTGATGTTGCAAACTTAGAAAGCCTATTGCAATGACTTCCAGGTTGTGTTAGTCATGACCTTATTGACCAGTTGACAGTAAGTGACATGCTTATTATTAGATATTTCTGTTGAGGTTTCTAGTGAGACATGAAACCCTATGAATATGGGAGTGCTCTATTATGATTTTTGTTGTAGGTAGACTTTTGTTATCTGAATTCAAAAAGTAACCGTAAAAAGCTTGTGAGAGCATTATTCAATGTACCTCGGACATCCTTAGAATTATTTCCTTATTATTCAAGAATGGTGGCAACATTGTCGACTTGCATGAGAGATGTAGCTCCAATGCTTCTGCAGCTTCTAGAAGAGGAGTTCAATTTATTAATAAATAAAAAGGTACCTTTCTTTTCATTGTACATTTTTGGCATGATTGACTGATACCATGTGCTACAATTATGAATCATGTGTCATAAATTTTGTTTTGAATGTTCATAATTACCTTGCCATAAAAGACCATCCTCTTTTTCTTTATCAACTCTTTCTAGTGATATGTAGATTATTCTCCCCTTTGGTGGTTTGTGTTTTTAGATATTTCTTGTATTATTAATTAATGGCATTAAGGGAAGCTATGTGGTTATGGCCTTCTGTTTCAGTATTGTCAGTGACTTTTTTGAAAACATTACAGGGTACTTCCTGTATTTTGGTCTTTTGTTATATTGAGATAAAGTCTGTTTCTTTGTTAGACATGCCATTGTCATCTTACGCTATTAAGTTTTAACTGTTAAGTGTATATGTTAATCATATTTTTGTGCAGGATCAAATGAACATTGAAACAAAGATCAGAAATATAAGGTTCATTGGGGAATTAGCAAAGTTCAAAATTGCCTTGGCAAGTTTTGTATTTACCAGCTTGAAGGTGAGCTTTAATGCCATTCTTTTAGGCAACAATTTCTTATCATAGGATTTCATTCCACTTTTTATGTTGTAGACAATAACATATTTGGGAGTCCATAGACTGTGAGCCTTATCATGCTTTTGCACAATAATTATCCTAAGGCAACAAACTCTTCAATGGAACTGCCACAACTGAGTTTATTGAGTTCTAATATTTTGGCCATCAAACATGTGTTATGGGCTCTTAAACGAACAAATGTTTGCTAGCAAAAAGATATTTTAGGAGATCCATCTTCTAATCGTAACATTGTCTCCTAAGATGATATATATGTCTTGTTTTGAATAAAATTAGGAGGCCTACACAACTTCTCTGGTGTTCTGTTGCACATGGTTCTCAAACAAGGTAGCTTTGGTGCACAAGTAATTTTGGGAGAGGATTCCTCTCCAAAACATACTTGTGCACCAAAGCTGCAAATGGTTCGACATATAGAGAAGCTAACATCTGCAAAATTAATAAGAATGTTATTGATATGAAAAACCTTTTTCTATAGTATGTTTGGGCCATGGTTGATAATATTTGTTCCACTTCAAGATATTGTGATATACTATCCAAGTGAGCTTTAAGACTTAATTAGGCAAATATTTGAATTTTGTTATTTAATATTTCTGTACGTCCAGTTGTTCATAAATGATTTATCTAATATCATAAATTTAATATTGAGAACTATAAAAGAAGATAGTAAAAGAACATAAAATCCTCTAATTGAAGTAATGTTTGAGATCATTGTACTCAATTTTGTGGTTGCTATCTTTTTCATGTGCCACAACGCCTTAACGGGAAATAATCTTAATGAGTTAGTAAAGTTCTGAACAAGTTAACCTTAGACTAGTTTCAACGATTTCTGAGGCCTATTTTAGTGATTTTTGAGGTTGATTTCTGTAAGGTCTTATTGAGGTGGTATTTCAAATATCAAGGCTAGGGTATATCTAAAGCCCTCGATTTCAAGGAGTCTGGAACACCATAGTTCTTATATTGGGAACAATCTTAGTTCCAGAGGCCATTTTCAAATTTAGAAAATCCCATTTCAATTTCATAGGCCTGATTTGGTCTCCAAAGATTTCTTTTTCTGTGCCCCAATTTCAAATTTCTGAGGCCTGGCTTTAGATCCTAGTGGAAAATTTTGAAACTCGGGATATTTAGTTGAATTCTGAGGCCGAGTTTGAAATCAGTGAGGCCATTGTTTGATTTCTAAAGCTTTTTTTGGAATATTTGAGGCAAGTTTGAGAACAAAAAGTTTGTTGAAAATAGTTGTTCTATAGAGAAGAGATTAAAGTTGAAACGTTTGTTCTGAAACTGTTTTTTTGTATTTCAGTGAAGGGAGAAGTATTCTTGTAACGTTTTGTTCTTTTTTGTAAATTATTACATTACATGGTCTGCATATTTTTGGTACCTGTCATCTATCAAATTTGCATTCAATGTGTACAAAGCCACAGCCACAAAATCCAACCTCAAGGGAACTCAGGAAGGCTACCCATTGTCATATTGGTAGCTCTTGCCCACTCTTTAAGTTGGGTCTCCTCCAACACAAGGGGGGATTCCCTAGGAATAGGATTGCTAAATATTTATCACAAAATCTCAAGGTGAAAAGGAGAAGTTAAGTTTAGCAAAATATAACTGTAAAATATAGATTATAAAAGGGTGATGGGAGGATCAAGACACTAGCACCAAGTCCATTGTGCAAGTGGAGTCAAAGGATAACAATATTAGGTGTCTTCTTATGTGATTGTGTGGCCTGAATCAAGATTCTACTACAAACTTATCTTGCTTCCCACCAAAACAAAATAATTTTTGTAGGAATCAAAATGAAGAAAGACATCCAAATGTATATGAGGGTGTGCCCACTAATGGAAAATGGAAGATGTAGATAATATGACTTTAAAAAGAAGATACATAATGACATTTTCCAGCAATATACACAAAGGATTTAAAGGGAGACTGAATCATAATTAAATATCTTCTTAACAAAGGCACAATCTTCTTAACGAGGATTTTTTTTACCTATGTTCTAGCCCTTCCTTGGAAAATTTGATGCAAAGATTTTAGCCTTAGTATTGGGCAAATTAAGTACAAAAGACACATTATACCTCCCAACAGAAATCCATAGCTTGCATAGCCTTCAAGATAATGAACAAAAGTTCAATTGGGGAGAGTTCCTAAATTCAACCATAAATCAAATGGGGAGAGCTCCTAAATTCAACTATACATCAAATGGGGAGAGAAAACCCTTATATAGGTTTCATCTCTATCTCCTCAACAATAAAGAAATATATGGTTTCCTAGATTCGTCAGTTCTCCAAGGAATAACAATAAAATATATTTCTTAGCAACCTCCTTACTAAAAGTAGCAATGAGTTGTTGAGATCCATATTCTTCTCCAAGAAGAAATAATAAAATATCCAAGGAAAACAATACAATAATTCTATCATGTAACCAACTCCATGAGACAAGACGACAATAAAAAAATAATGGAGTTGGTTATGCAACACTCTCCAAGAATAGCACAACAAGGTGGGATGCATCCTCTAGATGAGTGTGTGGTTGTTTGACCATGAGATAAGCTTCCATATGTGTGCCAACCAACAAAGAAAGTAAATAAACATCAAGGGTGTGCTTCTCCATGTGGCACATGTGGTCAAAATGCGACGAGGGGTTTTAAAATGACAGATTTGAAATTGCCGCAACCCCTCAATATTTATTGGATTTTTTATTATAACCACTTTTCAGAAATGTTGTAGTTACTCTGCATCTAATGACATTGATCTAGAAACAATCAGAGCACTTTGTCAAAATATATTCTCTAATAAACTAGAACACATCACTTAAAGTACCCTCCCACACGTGCCATCCAAAAACAGTAAGAAGACCAGGTAAAAATCCAACGACCTCCTCAAACCAACCCAAGGGAGGTTGCTCCACAAGAATATCTCCATAAATGTGTAGTGTAACCAACTCAAACTACACATGTGCCTGCAATGCTAGGTCATCTCATCAAATACCATGAAAATTGTGGAATGCATGCTCCATATGGCACATGTGGCTCCAAAAGGAAGACGTCCCGTCAAGATAACCATAAAATAATCCATCATGTGGTCTTCAAGGTGATGAGAAGTCAAAAATCCATATAATAATTCCATGAGCCACATACCAAGTCAACAAAATCTCAACCAACTCCAAGAAGAGGGGATGACCCTATTACCACTCAAACTCTTGTTAGATTGGAAAGTCCTAACCACAACGGGAGAGCCTAGAGGCAACTACTAGGAAATCCACTCATTGTCACTTCAATGGCCTTGCATTTCACTTTAGACTAAGGAGATGGGGTTTCCTAGCCCAGGGGAGTATCCCTAAAGTCAACTTAGCCTATGCGTTGTAGTATGGGAGTATTATTAGCTTAGGTTGCTTAATGAGGTGTTTAACCAAACAATCAATTTACCTTTAATAAATGTGACTGAGTTGCATGAAACATGGAAACGTCTAGAAGTTTCTGAAACATGAACATATGGAAACGCGACCCCCCCATAATGGGTATGTTGAGGGAAACACCAACAATCTTCCATATTCCAGATGATTTGAAATAGGTGGCCCAACACCCTCTATACTTGAACTTTGATTCAACCTTTTAGATATAGTTGATGAAATAGGTGGCCCATTACCAATATATCACCCAAGATCAATCCTTCATGGTTTGTTAACATGTGTTTATATTTTATACTGGTTCATCATATATTGTTTCACTTCTAATCCACAGTGGTGTTCTAGATCCATATGTGAGAAAAATTTCTAGTTAACTAGCAGATTGTAGATGCTCCTCTAAAAATAAATATTTTTTTCTTACATGGATACCCCTGGTTTTAAGAGAGAAACAATTTATCCTCTTAATTGGACATTCTCAAGGTTTTGAATGTGTTATAGTTAGAAAGGACAATGTTGGAAAAGAAACATAAATCTAGCATGAGTTGGCTTGCACTGTTCAACTTTCAGTTCCTTTGTGTAAACAAAAACTAGAATGCATTCATGCAACATTATTAGCAACTATGCCACTAGATAACTGCATTAAATATAACATAATGGGATTTTGGATTAGGGATAAGAGGTTATACAATCCATTGTGGAAAATTGTACTTCATGTTCAACATGGAAACAAGAGGTTATACATGGTTATTTCATTTTCTTAACTCAAGAACAAGGTAAAAAAGTTTCATATACATTATGTACCAATCTATTGAATCTTGTAGAAACTCGGAAGAATATAGAACTTTATAGCTCAATTTTAATATTCCTATCTTTGTTACCAGAAACAAGAAAGGAAAAGTGGGTACAATGCAATAAATGAAAATTCTCAAGTTTCGTACATATACAGTTTTGGGTTATTTTCGAAATTTTTAATATATATGTGAAAATAATAACTCCAAAAAAGTATCCATTGATGTTTTTTACTGCTTAACATGTTACCTTTGTATGTTCCCTCTACAATGGAAATAAAAGTTCCTACAAGGTGCAACTAAGTTCTCAAGAAGTATTAAAAAAGATGGATTGTTAGTTTATGGTTATGTTACAAGTAGATTTTATGTGTTCCGTTACCATTGAATTTGTTGTGATTATCATCGCTCCATCACTATTTATAAGAACAATAGGTCTACCTCTAGATTTTATAGAGGAAGTCAGTCGATAGTTGAGAGTCAACTTAGAGGTCAACTGGGTAGTCGAGTAGTCGATTGGGTTAATCAAGACAATCAAATTGTAACACCCCCTTCCAAATATTTCCGAAACCTATGGGGATGGGATGCTACCCTGGTTCAAAAATCTCAATATAAATTTGAACCCATTAAATTCTAAAGTCATTTCAATTCATACATGCATGCAATTAACTAATGTATTAGAAATAAACATGCACATACTCATTTAAATTTAGGATTCCATTTCGAAATACATTCATAAGCAGAACTCAAACTTAAATGTAGAGTTATAGATAGATATTTGAGAGAAAAGATTGAACATTGGTTATCTTCTCACCAATATGGTCCAAGAAATTGGTTACGTATAAGTAATTTCCCACCCAACTATAGGAATCCATTGCAGATTCCACCTTAGACTTAACCAAGCTATTCACAACTAAACACTCCAAGCCACCATCTAGTCATCAAATAGTCATGGAATTCCCATCCATTGAGGAACTCCAAGATTATTGGAGTCCATGGACAACATCTCTTGGAACATTTGTGAGGTCATACCATCCAAATGTGATGAAGATTAAAGGGTGCATTAGAAGATCAACACAAGTTTGTGCACTAGGGGATTAAAGTCTTCAATTGTGACCAATCAATTTCAATCCATAGTAAAGAGGAATATCAAAGAACTAATATGGGTACACCTAAACCTGTAGAGTAAGGATATGAGTGGTTATCTTGGTGGGAATTGTGAGCATTACAGCAAGGTGGTTGATGCTTCGTTCCATGTTTTGCATCTCACATTCATTAGTCAGTTGGGGATTCACATTCTAATGAGGTGTTGAAAGACCCCATTCTAAGTCAACACTCCATCTCCTTAGAAAACTTTAGCTAATGAAATGAAATAGTTAGTCCTTCGTTTCCTTAGAAATAATTAGCAACTACAATGAGGATGTCATCCTTCCACATATTCTCTTATCAACCCTTGGCTAACAAAGAGACATTAAGTCATCATAGGCGATTACTTTTTTCCATTCAAGCATTAAAAGGCCCTCATGTCAAGGGTGAATACTTTGTTTCAGTGAGGCATTGAAAGGCCTTCATACTAGGGGTGAAGGGAATTGTATATTGGTTTCGATAAGGATCTGAAATGCCACGTTTGTTGGATTAATGGGGCATTGTGTCACAGTGAGGATTTAAAAGGTCTTCTTATGGTTTGGGTACTATGTTCCAATTAGGCCTTGAAAGGTAGGTCTACTTGGTTCTAGTAAGACTTTGACCAACCCTATTTGGTATGTCATTTGGGGTGCATACTTCATTCCAATAAAGACTTTAAGTTCCTTTCATTTAAGGTGGTTGTAAAGGGTATGCCATTTGATTCTAGAGTGATCATCCCTTATCTTATAAAGGATAACATTTTAAGACCAATGCTTCAAATAATAAGGCCTTGCTTGAAAATAAATTTTATTTGATTCTAGTCATACACCATGCCAACCTTATTTAGGTCTTGTAAGACATTAAATGGGTTATTAGATATCATCATATAAAATGTAAGGTATTTGTCTTTACCTCCTTTACATAAGTTTGTTTTTTTTCTCTCCAAAATGAATTAGAGTTCTATTAAGGGATGTTTGCCCCAAAGCTCTTAATATGGAGAAAAAATCCTCTTTGCCCCAAACATCATAGGTTGATGACTGAAGCTTCACATGAGCTAGTTCAAAATCCACCTCTCACCCATTTGTTCACTGCAAAGGTTGATCCAAAATGGATCATGAGACAAAGTTGAGATGACTTTATAGATTGAAAGTGTTTTTGACCAATGTTGAATTCTAGGGCTTCAAACCCATGAGATCGGAAGCAACTTATAGACTTTTGATGAGACATATGTGGAAGGGGAGTGGATCATTGTGTCTTGACTATGACTTTGTGGTCAGTGGATGACGAGCTCATATTCCACTACACTCACAATTTTTGTTGATGTCGTTCTACAATGCACTGTTGTGTTTCAATGACACCATTTAGACACTGCAACGAAAACTAAGAATATTTTGGTTCTAAGATGTTCATAGTGGATCATCTATGTATACATTTTTAGCTGCAAAAAGTTCTCTTCAATGTGAGAGATGATGCTAGGATACTAACTATTGTTGTTGGCCCTCAAATTCACACTTCAAAATCTTTTATTTATTTTTATCCATAAATGTTTTTGATTAATTAGTGGGAGCTATTAACCCCAAATCTGCACACTTTAATGTGGGGGGAGAGAGATTTGAACCAAGCAACACTTTTATGAAAAATCAAAGACTTGTTGGTTTTTGGATGATCTCCAACCACATTTTATAATATAATTATAACACTTTTGGGTAATTTTTAATAATTTAAATTGGAGGAGTAAGAGGTTTCCATGTCTTTAATTTATACAACCTTTTGGTATCCCTTCTAAGATAAATGTGTATGTTGTGTGGAAACTTAAACCTCAAATTTGTTGGGGTCATTAATTAAAATGATATTCTTTAGACCTAACTCCACAGGAAAGGCGTAAATGATTCCTTGAGGCTTAAACATGTGGCCATCGAATGACTTCAACATGGTGTTGGAATGCACAAGATCTGGGGAATCGATATCTCTCCAACATGACATAGACATAATACAAGTGGAGGCCCCTTCATCAACAATAGTTTTGAAGATATTTGTCCCATGCGAGACTACTTGAATTTGAAAATAAATCTGGTGGGGGAGTCTCGCCTAACATTGGTCCATGTCAAATGTAATTAAACTAGTATATGAAGTGTCAACCTCTCGTATAGTAGACAACGATGCTCTTCATTGCATTGGGCAACATCGAAGGACTTCTAGGGCTGACATGGCACATGGTGTCTGAGTTAAATCTTCCACAATACTGTAATTATGGGCAACCCATGCATTGGGATTATGTATAGACCTAGGAAGCACATCCTTTGGTGGGAAAAACACTGTGTCAAGTGATGGCTCTTCTATTTGGGGAGGTCCAACATGATGGGAAGTAGACGTAGGGTCCTTATTCGAAGAGTCTCTCTCTAGATTATCGTAATTACAAGTCCATGCTTCTAAATTGACCATTTGGCCACACATGTAAATGTTGGCACTCGATTACATGTACTTTATTCAATAGTATAAAGGATGGAAATTGAATGGGCAATACTTTCTAGGAGGGCCTCTTGAGACCTCCAAGTACTTTCTTCAATAGTCTAAAGCTACCCAAACATATTTTTCTCGGACTTCACTCTCCACATTGAGATTCCTTGCCCTAAGTCCTCACAATATTAAATGAGGGAAACCCCCTTCAGTCCGAGGAAAGATGGCTTGAAGTGAAAGAGGGTTGGTGAGGTGACAAGGGCCTTCCCTCTAAGTTACGCATGATTGCACTTGAGCTTTCAGAATTTATCTCAACAATTGTGAGTTCATGTGATAACACACCTGAGACATATCCTAGTGATCCTAAAACTCATTAGACAAGACTCCCTTTACCATTGGAAGTTAGTCCTCCTCCTCAACCAACCTTGCCTAAGAACGATGATATAGATTTAAATATTGATATGGCTAGTATATTAGCAAAGGTTAATGTACTCGTCCCTTTCAATATTGATATTGTATTGTTTTTTTAAATACCTACAACACAGTCACTATTGTAACGTCTTGAAGTGTCACTCTCATAGAAACCACGTTGGAGATGATACCTCTTAACGTCGCTCTTTTCACGTCCAATACATATCTCTTGCCACCTCCAGGATGTCTCTCTTAACACCTCCAAGACGCTGGTCTTGCCACCTCCCAGACATTGCTCTTGCCACCTCCAAGACGTCTCTCTTGCCACCTCCAAGATGTCGATCTTGCCACCTCCAAGATGTGGCAAGAGTGATGTCTGGGAGGTGGCAAGAGAGACATCTTGGAGGTGGAAAGAGAAGCATTTGGGAGGTGGCAAGAGTGACATCTTGGAGGTGGAAAACACGACGTCAAATCTGCATTAAATGTCTCAATAGCGACATCATATGAAACGTCCGAAAAGAGACATCATGTGAAATGAGGTTTGAGGGGGTTAGTTGTTTTTCATTCTCCCAACAATATAAAGTGGAAATTGCATCGAACGCGCCATCGTAATTTGACCCAAATGTACTAGTGTCTTCCCCTCTTACATGAATTAGCAGATGTGTTTCACCCACCAACTGGCCTTCCCCCATGTCGTGACATTACACATTCCATTGATCTCATCCTAGGCAAAACTCTTCCCAACTCACTCACCTATCGTCTAGCGCCCAAGGAAGCCACATAAATTGAAAGACAAATTGGCCAACTCCTGGATTTTAGCCACATCAAACCCTCATCTTCTCCTTACACCTCACCAGCCTTCATTATTCCCAGGAAAGACACCTCTGAATAATGCATGGTGACCGACTACAAATCCTTGAAAAAAGAAATCATCAAGAATAGATATCCACTCCTGCAAATCAAATATCTCCTCAACCATCTACAAGGGGCATCTTTCTTCCCAAAGATGGATATGACTTGAGGTTACCATCAAGTGCGCATGCACCACAGTGATATCTAAAAGAAAACGTTCAAAACTGATTTTGGTCTGTATGAATGTCTAGTCATGCCTTTCATCTTGACCAATGCACCAGACACCTTTATGCGGATCATCAATGACATTTTTCGACCACACCTCAGTAAGTTTGTTTTTATTTATCTTGACGATAATCTGATTTTCAACAAATCTTGGGAGAAACACTTACAACATCTGCGCACGGTCTTGGAATTTTTGTGACAACACCAACTGCAGGTAAAAGAGAAAAAAACATACTTTTCTCAGACTTCAGTATACTACCTAGGCTTCATTGTGGACTCGACAGGAGTTCGCCTGGATATGGCCATATTTCATGCTATTTCTGCATGGACAACCCCAACTTTTGCACAGCTTCTGAAACATTTTATGGGCGGCATCAATTTTTATCACAAATTCATATACCATTTCTCAAATTTGGTGTGCCCTTTGCATCTAATAACCAACAAAGACAAGTTCTTATGGTCTCTAGATGCACAACATCACTTTGAGAATATGAAACAACCATTATGCTCAACACCAATCCTTTGCTTACGATATTTTCTACAACCATCCAAAATTGAGTCCGATGCATCTCAGTGTGTGATTGGTGTTGTACTTAAACATAGAGGTCAACCCATTGCCTACCATTCAGAGACACTCTCAACAACAAATATCAACTACAACACTTATGACAAGGAATTTTATAGCTTGGTCTAAGTGTTGAAAGAATGGCGCCATTATATTATGGGAAAAGAGACCATACTACACACAGATCATCATCCACTCATATTCATCAACTCCCAGAGAAAAATACAAGAACAACGTCATCTCAAATGGGCTGCATACATCCAAAAATTTCACCTGGTCATTAAGTACAAGAAGGGAATTGCAAACAAGATGGCAGATTTATTAAGCCAACCACCCACACAAGTGATAAATATATTGGCAGTACGTTGTGCAACCTATGAGAATTGGAAAGAGATGTACGCATCAAATCCAAACTTTAAAGAGATCTAGATAGAAATACAACAACCCACAGTAATCAACCAGACATCGTTCCTTGATTACACCATCTGAAACGGATGGCTATATCGTGTTAATCAATTGTGTGTTATGCAATCAAATGATCATTTGATTCTCATCAAGGAATCACATGCTTCTTCCTATGGAGGCCACTTTGAGAATGAAAAAACACACCTTCATATTCAACTCCATTTCTATTGGCCTGCTATGTCTAAACAAGTGGACAGTTTCATCAGAGCATGTGCTCTTTCCTCTCAAATCAAATGATCTAACCGGAAACATGGCCTATATCAACCTTTGTCGATTCGTTCATTCCCATGGGAATCAATTTCTATGGATTTCCTCAATGGCCTCCCGACCACTCTCGGAAAGCACAATGCAATTTGGGTTGTGGTATGTAGATTTTCAAAGATGGCACTCTTTCTCCCATGCCACAAAACAACGTCTTCTACACAAACCACTGAACGTTTCTTTTTCCATGTGTGGCCACATTTTGGTCTACCAAGCAACATCATTTCAGATCGTGACTCACATTTCTTGAGTACATTCTCACGTACACTATGTTCATTACTTGGTTTCCATCTCAAGTTTTCAACAACTTTTCACCCATAGACCGACGAAAAAACCATGGTGGTCAATCGAACCTTGGTTCACACTTTGCGTAGCTCATTCATCAATAATAATCAATGGTATGTTTATATTCACATCTTGAAGCATATCTAAAACAAAGCGACACATTCTTTCATGGGATTTTCCCCATTTGAGGTCTTCTTAGGGTTCTAGCCATTAGAACCCATAGATTTGCCCATCAATTTGACCCCGTCCGTATCAGCGCAACATCCTAAAGACAAACAAACAACTCAAAATTTCATAAAAAACCTAGCACAACACCACAATCAAGTGAAAAAATCACTGCAAGTTGCACAAGAGCGCGCCAAAAAACACCATGATAAAGATAGAATAACGTTACATTTCCAGTCAAGGGACAAATTTTGGCTACAAATGGACAAGTAACGCTTCAAAGGGAGACATCATAAGATGCATCCATTAAGGTATGGCCCATATATAGTTTTGGATCGCATAGGAGAAAATGCTTATCGGTTGGATCTCCCATCACATTTGGGCATTCATGACATGCTCAACATCAACAATCTGAAGCTCTTTGAGCCACTACTCCTTGAAGACACAATCACTGTCATACATATGGTGGACAACATTCCATATTTTCAACATCCGTTATTGATGGATCAAATTTTGGATAGGAATCCCAAAACCACACGTCAACAACAACATGTTTCCTATCTAGTCGGTAGGCAAGGACAAACTCTATCACAAGAAAAGTGGATGATAGCCAAGACAATTCAATGACGGTTTCCTAAGTTGCTAATGAAAGAAGGGATGCTTTCAGATCTAAATAAGGAGGAATTGGACCAATAAGGAAGGACATCAACCTTCCATACAGAGCACACATCAAATTCAAGTCATGCGCAACGAGATAGAAGAAAAGTAGAAGTAATTCTATGTCTATTTTATGACAGTGTCAGTCATCCTTTTTGTAATAAAGAATATGTCAGTATAAGAAATAAGAAAGATTCCTAAGTCTATGTAAGAGTCAGTATGTCAATAAGATTGTGGAAGTTTCTCTTGCGAATCTGTTAGTGCAGAGAATCGCAGAAGAAAAAGGAAACATCTTCCATTCTGGGGAGATTAACATTGTTTTAAAAAAAATCTCAACGATCTAATAGAGTTTGATGAAGTTTTATGTTGTCTCTGTATATCTCGTCATATCTCTGCTATGTTTTCTAATTTTTTTTTCTGGTTTTATTGCTAAGGGAAAATCGTGAGGACAAAGTGCTGAGGGAAATCTCTGTTGTTTTTTTATTTATTTGTTTTTCTGATTTTCGTGATGAGGGAAATCATGAGGACAACGTGCTGAGGGAAATCATGAGGACCGAAAATGATTTGTGTTTTTGTTGAGACAACAAGTGAAGAAGAGATATTGCGCACCATAGGAACTGGTGTGCCTCTCTCTTTCTTTATGATTCGATTACCCCACACATCATCTCTTTGAGCGCCCTCTAGAAATCATTTGGCATCATACAACACAGGAGAATAGCACCCACACTGAACAAAGGGGAAATTCCCTGCATGCGTGGTCTTCTTTCGTTTATAAAAAGGAACCCATACATCTGTCTCATCTCTAGATCATGCCCCTCTTCTCCAATCGCTTCCCTCCATATAGATGATAATCCTCCATAAAGGTTGTGTGATGTCTGACCCTTATCTGACCCAGGGTACCTACAGAATAATCCCTGCAAGTAACCTAAGTGGCACCTAACTCAATAAACTAATCAATCATGGTATAACCGATGCACAGGTGAACAATTGTAAGTCATGTCCACCATATGGGCAAGGTAGAAAATCCTAAAACCTTTAAAGTGTCGCCTCTCATGGAGGTAAGGGCACTAGCAATATCCCCAGATACAAATAGATACCCAGAAATATCTATGACGCTAAGAAGGTATCAAGGGGATATCCCTTCAACCGACCTCACGTGACCTCATTCTTAACTCCATTGTAAGAAGCGCCTCCTAATATTACCTATTATACAATGGATTTCTCCACTCTCTTAGTCATACACGTATGTTTATTTAATATCCTTGGAGAATTTTACTCACAAAATCTTATTCCAAGGCTCTAAATCCTAAGCTAGTTTATGCACCCTAGAAAATAAAATTATTACTAATCAATATTAAATTATAACGTTAATATTAATGGCCTTTCTTACTCAAAAGGTGTGGTCGTGAAACTAGTGATGTTATGACTTAGCAAGTAAAATAAATGACTATGAATACAATGCAAAGTCCTAACCTCAATTTTGAATAAATTATATGCTTCAAAAATACAATTTTCAATTCAATTATGCAATTCTTAATAAAATGCAAGCTTTCTTTACATGCACTAAGATAAATGAAAAATAATCAAGAGATCAAAATTCCAATCAATGTAAAATACCTAATATTTTTTTTATTTTCAATATAAGAGAATGAAAATGCAAGGACTAAACAACAACTTGATATAAATAGTCTACTTTGTATAGACATATACAACCCAAGTAGGATATTAAAGGAGAAAAACACCCAGACCAAGGTGCAAGGACAATCAAAATGAAAAGATGATGAGAAAGGCACTGCCCAAAAATTCAACCAAAGACAGGTTTCATGTCATCCTACAAACACTTAACAGTCACCACAGAGACCCAAGAAGACTCATCAATCATCAAAACCTACCCAGCAACCACCAAACCTAGCAAACAAGCAACACAGGTTGATGTACATGATTGTTCAAGGGGAAAGAGTGTATGTACGCAACCTGAATAAGTACAACATGTGTATGTATGTGTCTGTCAAGAAAAAACCCGCGTATATGTGTCAAAACACAGCTGGGCTAAGGAGAAGGCTGAAAATCCCAGACCCAGAGTGAGTAGAGGCTGTCAAACAATCATACAACAAGAAAATCAATATGAACGAGAGAAATGTAAAGAGAAAAACACTCCAACCCCCCCCAAAAGAATATTATCTCCCTAGTATGGTCGCCAATTCTGTTACGAGGAAAATCTCTCAATGGCTAGGGGTAAACCACAATAGACAGAAATGACTGCAGAAATCAACTCTAATCTCAAGTATGATATATAAAAAAATATGCTAACAAGACAATATAAGAGGCCTACTTCATCCAGGTGTTCGATGAAGTCCACCATTGAGCACTTGACCCAAAACAATAAACGTGCAACTAGTTCTCACCAACCAAGCAACGCAAGCATATGGTGATAATATATAATGTTAGCACATTTAATAACATAATCCATCAATATTCATAACACATATTCCCATGGAATAATAATTCAAATATTTGTGAGATATTAATTGGACAAAAAAAGAGTATTTCTATTAAGATATAATCAACGGAAGTGAATGAGTTACAAACTTCCATGTCGGCATGATTCAGAACTGAGAAGCTAATTTCCTTCCAACTGGACCTCCACCACTTCAATACTCCACCAAAGGAAAACTCATATAAGAGATACCAAGGAGTTCTCAATCAATAGGGGAAGAGGTTGGGGGTTGAACAATGTGTTCATACTTAAAGGAAAAAGGGATGCAGACTCAATGTAAAGTGAATAATTTCTCTAGAGTAACTTTTCTCTCAAAGTTTAATTCTTTCTCCTCTTTTCCATAGCTTATATTTGGCCCATTTATATCCTTCAATTGGAATTGAAGGGCCGAGTCGAAAAATTTCTAGTATATGGAAGGTCAAGGATCATTGATCTCGTGACGTGACATTGAAACTCGACACCATTTTTTAATTTTGGGCACATTTCTCGATTTACATGGGATGTAGTGGTGCAACCTATGTATACACATGTTGTAATATAGGGAGGATGCATATATTTGGAGAATTCATGTTTCTATCTTTGAGATTTTCAAGAAGGGACTTCAAGTCTGCATAGAGAAATGGAAACATGCCTTTTGTGCAAGATTGCATAGGGTGAGGCAAATCTTGCTATAACACCCAATGGTTGAAATCCCAACCCCACCTAAAAAGGGTTGTGGTCAGTTGAGATATCTAGGGATCTGTTGTAGTTTTGTTGAACATAGTTAATATTCTCATCCTATGTGCAGTGATGCTTGGAATTGTACATGCATGGGATATGCACGATCATCTGGTTAAGGACCTCAGTTTGACCATCTGTGCGGGGTGGAAGGGAGTGGATTTGGTGAGCTTCGTGTCTAGAAATGACTAGAGGCTCAACAAGAATGTGCTAAGGAATTGGCTATCCCTATATGAGACGATGGTTTTTGGTATCCCAATTTGTACCCATAATTGTTCAAAGAAGATATTGGCAGTGGCCTCTTCTCTGATGATCTTCTTGTAGGCGGCCAGAATCGCCATTTTAGAAAAATGATCAACCACCAAAAAAACACATTCATTTACCCTGTTTGTTAAGGGAAGGCCATACATGTATTCCATAGAGATGGATTCCTAGGGCCTTTCAGGAGTAGGAAGAGGGATGTACATGCCTTATTTCTTAATGGTCGGTTTGGTAATGGTGTAGGCAGTGCAGGACCTGATATACTTGTTGACATTTCGACCAATAAAAATGTTGTTGCAACACTACTACTATAGTTTTGACATTGAAGTTTCTTTCCACCCGACTTTAGTAGGATTCCCAAATCATATTCACTCACTTTCTTAGTGGAACACATAGATGGCCCAGATGGAACAACAACCCATCCTGAATATGGAAATGAGTGATAGATGTGTTTGCACCCAACATCTGGTAGGTGGTGGAGAAGTCAATATCTCTCTCATAGAGTTGGGTCCACCCGTAGGTCTCGTGGCCACAAGATTTTATCATCATGGTGAGAGTTTTAACTGGAGGGTGGTTGAGGAAATCAACGACGTGGATGATTATTCCTATTTTATACTTGATGTTGATATGGAACCAATGAAAGTATGTGGACCACTTATTATGGCAGTCATTGTGCAATTTTCCCTATGTATGCATGAACTATAGTGGCTTATGATTGGCGTGGATGAATGTCTACTTCCTGAGAATGTAATTCCTTCATTAGTTGAAGGCTTTCACAATGGAGTAAATTTGTTTTTCATAATTAGGGTACTTACAGATAACATCTAGTAGTGTTTCACTATGATAGTCCATAGGGTGTCTATTCTTAGTGAGAACTATGCCCACACCATAGTTTGAAGCATTTGTCTTGATCTCAAAGGGCTGTTGCAAGTCGGGTAATGAGAGCACTGGGGTTGCGCACAAGTGTTTCTTCAAATCATCGAACGGTTGTTATTGTGACAGGCCCCACATGAAATTTTTCTTACCACAACCCTTGTTTACTTGGACGAGGGTCCATTCAATATGGGAGAATCCCAACAAGAATCTGCGATAGAACTTGGAAAGGCATAAAGAAATCCAAAGATCAATGAGTGTGGTTGGGGTTGGCCAGTCACGAATGACCTAGATATTGGTGGGATCAACATGCACCCCATGATCATAAAAAATGTATCCTAGGTATTGGATCTTGTACATGACAAAGGAACATTTCCCCAATTTTACGTATAGATTGCACTGTCACAGAGTGTATAGAACCTGTTGAATATGTTGCACTTATTCTACCCAACTCTTGTTGTAGATGAGGATGGAATCTAGATACACCACCACAAAATAATTAGTGAAAGGCCACGATATATTGTCCATCATCCTCATGAAAGTCACTAGGGAATTTTTCAAACCAAAGGGCATGAACAAACATTCAGAAAGAGATTCTTTGGACTTGAAGGAAGTATTCCATACATCTGTCTTCTCTATTGGGAATTGATGGTAGAAACACTTCATATCAATGTTACTGAAGTATTCCCCCCTTTAATCTAGTAAAGGAGATCATCGATTTGGGGAATCAAGTACCTCTTCCTGACTGTGATTTTATTTAGGGCCTAGGAATCGATACAGAGTTGTCATGTCATGTCTTTCTCCTACACAAGCACGATTGGGATTCCACATGGTGATGAGATGGGTTGGATGTGACCCTTTTGGAGAATTTCTTGGATTTGATGCTTGATATCCTTGTTTTCTAATAACGAGCGTTGATAGACTATAAAACTGGGTAGCAATGCATTAGGGGTCATATCGATTGAATGCTTGACCTGAAAGTATAGAAGTACCCCAGTTGATGAGGAGAAGATGTCTTTGTATTCTTGCATGACCTTGTCCACTTGCTTCTTATGCATGGATAGATCACCCAGGGAGGCCATGGATGTGATTGCAACATTTTTCTCACATTGAGAGTGAATCACGAAGAGGACAAACTTCCTAGTATTAGAGATGACCTTCTTGCGTTACTTGGAAAAGATAAATGAAATGGAAATAGGTCGGACTACCTCGGGTATCCTATACAATTTCTCATTGAAGGTAATAATAATATTGTGAGGAAGAGACTCATATACCACATGACATTTCCATAAATAAGGTTGGATCAAAAGAACTTCACAAAATTCAAGGGGAGAAACAACACACAATACCTCAGCTTTGAAGAGATTTATGTCACAGGACAGAAAATATTGTTGGTTGACATGAAGATCACTTCCTTGATGGAGTCATCCAATGGTGTATGGTTGTGGGTGCAACGTTATCAGCAGGGAAAACCGCTTGATGACTTCTGCTGAGATGAGGTTCTTCTAGCTACAACTATCAATGATGAAGTGCAGTGGAGTACCCTTCACCCACATATGTGAATGAAAGAGACGATCGCCTTCCTCCGGCTCATCAAGTTCACCAGAATGGATATTGGTTGTAGGAATGGTGGAAATGGGTTCCACATCAATAACATGTCTCCCCTTTTCTATTTTTGACTCTAAATCAGAGCCTGCATATGATTCAAAGCCTTTCACCTCTACCACCAATGAATTATTTTAGCGAAAATAAATAGTGTTATGCCAGGGGTTCTTATAGTCGCACCACTTCCTCGTGTCTTCCTTCATCTTTCCATTGTACTTATTTGTTTTTTCTTACACTAGTTTTCCTAAGGTTGTCCATCTTTTGTTTCCCTTTGTTTTGCATGTTGGGGCTGCCCTTGCTCTGCTTCTATGTGTGAGAGGTTCCTAGAACCAAACTTTCATGTCTTTTTCCTAATATTCTACTCAATTTTGACAACATATCGATAGGATGCACCCAAGAATGAGATGTCTCTATGCAGACCATCACGGTACTTGAGAACCATATGTCACTCAGAATATTTGATACCCATATTGGTGCACAAGGTATGGAATACATTGGTGAACTATGGCATTGTTTGGTCTCTTTCCTATCGCAGTGTGGTCCATCTTGTATACAAGTCATCATAACTTCCAACATGTTAGTATTGTTCCTCAATAACATCCCTGAAGGAACCCCAAGTGGGTGCAACTGGAAATAATAGGGATCCCTCTACTTCCTTTTTCTCACAGAAAGTATCCCACTAATATTTGACATGTGAGACGACCTTGAGGAGAACAAATGTAATCTTATTTATATCGAAAAATTTGTGGACAAAAAAATACCCTTCTATAATTATTAACCATTTATCTATGGAATCCACATCTATTTGACCTTCAAATAGAGCAATATCAAAATTGATTTGTACCTTGTTAGGATATTTAGACACTTAGGAGTTTGTTAATATCTACTTGGTCTAATGTGTCGTTAGGTAAAAGTGTGTTTCTTAGTGTGTTTCTTTAGTATGAATTAGTGTGCATTTGTAGTTAGGAAATCCGACGGTCATGATATGTTCCCGACATAGAGTGATCCAATGGTTCATATTCTCCTCGATCTTAACAAACATTGATCCATGGCTTAGCACCTGATTGGTCCATGATCTCTATTTAAAGAGCCTGGAGGGTCATTTGTCAATGATTGACTGTGAGAATATCTCTTGTAAAATATCTCTGTAATATTTTTGTTTTGCATTAATAAACTGATCCAAGTGGCCACATTGGTTGGGGTCGTGGATAGTTCCACATAGGGTTTTTATCACTTCAAAACATCGATGCATTGATATTTGATCTAGTTTTGTGATTAGTTACTGAAGGTGTTCATCCTCTATTGGAATACCTATGTTGTTGAACATGGTATCAGAGTATGTTTGAAGACCCATTCTTGTTGTAGATCGAGATTGTGGAGCTGAGTTGCCTCATCTCCATCTTATGTCATTTCTGTACATTTTTGGGCTGAGAGGATTGTTCCATTCCTTCTAGAGCACTCGTTTTAGTCAGGAAAACTTTTCGTTTCACTCGAAAAGGTTTATGTTTGTCCAAGATACTGCCATTTCAGTCAAATCCAAAGGAATAAAGATAGAATATGCAATTTTTTAAATTTTTGTAGAGTATCAGTTTGGTTTTATTTTGGTTTTGTATTATTTATTTACGGCGATACTCCTAATGGTGACAAAAGAAAAAAATATAAATATAAGAAGACTGATAGACATTACAACTTTTGTGATAAAGATGGTCATGATGAGTCCAAATGTTTCAAGAAGATGGCATCTTTAGAAGAAATGATGAAGAAGTAAAACATGATCCAGGTGTATATCGGTTGCCACCCACCTATTTCACTGGCTCAAAAAAAAGTTTTCCGCCTTGGTCATTTTTTGACAGTTTTTTGGGTTCCAAACTTCCGAGGCCGTTTTGAGGCCCTAAACGACGTTTTTGGGGATTTGGGGTCCAGGTGAATTCGCAAATCACTAACTTGGGCCAGTCGAAAGTTTTTCTTCTCGGTTAGACCTTTCCAATGGTCTCTCATGCGACTAAAACATAGATCATATGAAAAAGTTGTGACCACGGGAAGTTGATGTACTAACTTACCCAAACGGGGCCCATGTGACTTTTGGTGCTTCATCTCCTAGGGTTAGGTTTTTGGATGTATTGGGTTTTTGACATTCCTGCTTATTGTAAAAGGCCTTCGAAGGCTCATTGTAACCATATTCTTGTGAATGAGTGCAATCATCACATCTCTTCTCAGAGATAAGACGCCACCATTCCAACAATCTTGTTTTTCGCTATAATTTATAGTTTCAGCTTATTTCCTTATTGAATAGAAAACTAGTTTTAATGTATCTTTGTTATTTTGTGTTAAGAATATTTTAATAATATGTATTCATTTTGTTCTACTCATAAATTCCATATCAGTGGTATCAGAGTGATATACTCCTTGTCTTCTTAATATATGTGCCCAACAAGGTCAGGGTACAAAGAATTGGGTCTTCAGCTTGTTCCTCTTGAGGAAAAAATATATCGCATGCCGAAGTGACCTCTCATGGAAGGAGAAAAGAAAGATGATGGGACAAGAGATCCTTTCAAAATTATTCTTGAGGAACCCCTCACGCAACAAAGGAACAATATGATGGATAGTTTCACGCAAATCCTTCGGCGGATACCAACAGACAATGCATCTTCCTCAAGTGGTGGCGCTTCCCCCTTCAAGGTACAAATCAACTTCGATATTCCTATATTTGAAGGTCAGAAAAACAAAAATGTTGTAGAAAAGTGGTTGAATCTACTACAAGGTTATTGTTATGTCCATAACTTTTGGAATAGAGAAAAGATTACTTTTGCGCTCCTCAAAGTTGTTCCCCATGTCAAATATTGGTGGGAAACTTTCTGTGAGGAAAAGGAAATAGTGGAAACCTTATTATTTACAGTCACGACCACCTATAAATCCTTCAGGGATGATATTAAGGAACAATACTACCCTTTCATAAGTCATGACAACTTGTATACCAAATGGACCACACTTTGGCAAGAAAGGGACCAATCAGTGTCTGAGTTCACAAATATCTTCCATACCTTGTGCACCAAGATGGGTATCAAATTTTCAGAGTGACATCTGGTGCTTAAGTATTGTGGTGCTCTGCATAGACACATTCATACCAAAATAGAATTTCTGGACATCTCTTCCTTGGGCATATCCTACCGATATTACATCAAAATCGAGCATAAGCTCAAACAAAAGATGCGGCAATTTGGTCCTGGGAACCCATCACAAAAAGAGCCAGGAAAGGGTGGCCCCAAACCATAAAACAAAGGAAAAATAAAATATGGACAGTATCATCTAAACCAGTCCAAGATGCAAGAAAATAAGGACACTAGAAAGACAAAGAAATATACTGTGAAGTGGTGCAACTTCCATAAGATCCCTTGGCATAACACTGCTAACTGTCGATCAAGGCAGTCGTCGGTGGCCGAAGTGAAAGCCTTTGAATCAGATGTAGGTTTTGACTCTGAGTTAGAACTAGAAAGAGGAAGAAGGATCATTGACGAGGAACCCAGTGCCACAGTTGCTATGACCAAGCTCCAACATTGTGAACTAGACGATCTAGAAGAAGGATAGTGCCTCTTCCATTCGAAGATGTGGGTAAAAGGCACCCCAGGAGAGTTCATCATTGATAGAAATAGACAGAGAACCTCATCTCAGCATAGGTCGTCAAGCAATTAGTCGTGCTAACAATGTTGCACCCACAACCCTACACCACTGGATGGCTCCTCAAAGGAAGCGATCTCTACGTTAGCCAACTGTGTCAACTATCGTACGACATCAAGCCTTTCAAATATGAGGTATTGTGTGATGTTTCTTCTCTCAAACTTTGTAATGTTCTTTTGGGCCAACCTTATTTATGGAAACATCATGTTGTATATGAGTATAGGCCTCGTAGTGTTACTATTACTTTGAACATGAAATTGTATAGAATACCCAAGCCAGTCCCTCCTAGTGCTATTTCCTTGATCTCTAGTAAACAATGCAAGAAGGTCATCTCTCAGACCAGGAAATTTATATTTTTCGTGATTCACTCTGAGAGTGAGAAAAATATCACAGCCACATTCAGGGCCTCCACGGTTGATCTCTCCACACAACCGAATCAAGTGGATAAGGTCGTGGAAGAATACTCAGATATCTTATCCTCTCCTACTGGGGTACCTCTGCACTACCAAGTCAAGCATCCCATTGATCTAACCTTAGGCTTACAGCTACATAATGGGCTAGTCTACCGTTTCTCGATGTTATAAAACAAGGATATCAAGAGGCAGATATGTTGGCCCTTGGTTATGGATTAAGGAAGAAAGTGAATAAAAAGGAAGAGAGAAGACGAAGTACAAACTGCACGGAAGGCACATTAACTAATATTGGGTCTGAGTGGATAAAGAAGAGGAAAAGAAGGAGTGAAGTAAGGGAAAGAGAGTCATTGAATGAGAGGATCGAGGGAGACATATCCACAGGGAAGATGGATTGTGAACAAATCAACAAGTGGAAAAATCCACCAATGGATTCTTTGGAGCACCTTGCGGGAAAGAAGGAAAGATAGGCTGGTGAAGCCTGGGAAGTATGGGTCAAGTTGAACTAGGGTATTAGACACCTAGGGTTTTGGATCTATGTTATTGATTTTTTGTTCTTTTACCTTCTGATATACTGTTATCGTATCACTGTGTTAGATCCGAGATATAACTTGCGCAGTAGGTTTAAGGGAGATAAAGAGTAACTAGATCTTTGTGTGGTGTTCCTTTGAGTTCACTTGCATTTCTTCTGGTTGTAGACACCTATGTCCTGGAACCCCCTATTTCTACTTCGGGTGAGACTGCATCTGCTTCACAGGTGTTTTCAAAAGGGCCAGTAGTTAGGGTTTGTTGTTGTGTTGTTAGAGATGAACCCTGGGTCTTCCCCTGTGCCAACAAATGGTTCCATTTCCAGGACTGAGATCTTCTTGAGGAAATGTCAAGGTGGTTTCCATCGAAGATAGAGATTCAGAAGTGGATATAAGAACAATAGAGATACTTCATTGAAGATCAAAAAAAGAACCCTAACTTGAGTATAGAGGATTGGTTGGGAAGGTATATCTTTACTGATATACACGAGAGTTTCTTTGGAGGAATTCATAAAGAACTATATGAGTGGTTAGCCAAACTAGTAGATACCAAGTTTGAGATCATATTTAGGCCACCTGTGGTTTGGACATTGGCATTGATCATGAAGGTCAAGAGAGTTGATAATGTCATGTCAAGAGAACTAGACCACTGGTTTGATAGCACTATTGGAGGGTACATTACCGACTTTGTTATTGACAGAATAGAGTCATATAGCCAAGCAAAGAGATATTTCTTTAAGGGATCTAGAGGAAAATTTTACACTTTTTGAAGTTGAATATCAAGATGATATTGCATGAGAACAACATCTTGAATATACAATAATTGGTCAGATTGAGGAGCTAATGTTCAAAAACTCGAACAGCGACAACGACACAGAGGTGGGACATACACGTAGTGGGAGAACCTTTAGAGAGGTTCTTCTAGTAAACTTGTTTGAGAAGAAGAAGGGTTCTACAGTGGAGAAGAAGAAGAGATATTAAACGATGAACAATCAGGATCCATTGGAGCATAGGAGGAGAAGACTGGAGAACCTTTCCAAGAAGAGTCAGAGACTTTAGGAAATGCGTTGACTACCGAAGTAAGTAATATTACTCCTCTTGTTGTTTTAGCAGCATTAAGTAACTAGAGTATTCATAGTTACCAGAACACTCAGAGCATTGTTACCAGAAGTTCAATACATACTCAGTCAAGAAACATAGGAGGATCTATGGAAGATGAAATGAGGCTACCTATCATTAGAGGATATGGATATGGAGATCCTAATCAACACTGGTTATTATGTGAGGATGTATGGAGTATTAAGCAAGTGAATGACGAATCAATTAAGAGAGCTCAGTTTAGTACTACCCTGAGGTACCACACACTGAGATGATACATGAAGTTTGTTAACAGAGTTGCACAGCCTAAACCATTGAACGAGATCAAGACTGCGTTGAGTGCAGAATTCAAGAAACCCAAGTCAAAGTCCCAATGCATTACCGAACTGAAGGAAATCAAACAGAAAGTAGTTGAACCTGTTTGGGAGTTTGATAAGAGGTTTAAGACCTTAACAGGCCGATTGATTTTTCATATCCCAGATGAGACAATCAAGGAATGGTTCATTACTGACCTCTTACCACACATCAAATTTCCTATGATGCAACAGAACGTTTCTTTGCAGGCTGAGGCATTGGAGATCGCCATGAAACTAGAGTCAGCCCCTATGGGAGAATCTAGCTCAAGTATGAGCCAAATTTTGAGTCATCTAACTAGTTTATCTCTATAGGTAGAATATATGAAGAAAGACAAGGGAAAAGATAAAAGAGATGAGATATGGTGTATCAGATGCAAATCAGAAGGCCCCAATAAGGAGAACTATCCCCTATTTCATGAGTATTTGGCCTATGGGGCTCTAATCTCTTTGAATCAAGCTACTCTACCCTATTGCGAGGTATGTGGAAGTAGACATCACCTTGGTGAATGCTATTACATTCAAAAGTATGTATAGACACCTACAAAACTTTACTGCACATTCTTTAAATCTGTGGGGAACGATGAGAAACAATGTAGGGATTATGACCTCTTGCACGAAATATCAAGAGATACATATAGGATTCAAGGTGAAGTACAACAGGAAGGAAATACCACACAGTTTAACTCTCCAGGAAGAGGAAATTTCAACCCTCATGGTGGATTCAGAGGAAGAGGACGAGGAGGAGGCATGGATCAAGGTTGAGGTCGGATCATTTGCTATAACTATGCACATCTAAGACATTTGGCAAGGGAATGTCAGAACCTTTGTACCACTTGCATCTATTGCAACTCATTTGAATATGTGATTGAAGATTTCCTTGTGTTGTTATCCAAGCTTCACAAGAGATGAGGAGGAAACCAACAAGTACAATTAATCTCAGTAGAACCTCACAGAGAGGATCCCAAAGTCCCTATTGTCACTAGAGGAGGCGTTGTTACAGGAGAAGACAGAGTGAACCCAGAAAATAATACAAAATATTCAAGGGTCAAAAGAGCTACAAAGAAGACACAAGTGTTTGATCCAAGGGAAGAAAAATAGACATTTGAAGTGCCAAGAAAAGAATTTGGAGCAGATCAGGATTCTTCATCAAATACACAACCAGAAGTGAGATAATGTGGAATGCCTTTGGAATTTGACCAGTCTGCATCACTTGGAGAAGGAAAAGAGGTAAGCAAGCTTATGTAATTCTTATGTACTTTCATTAATCTGATTAAGGATGAAAGAGTTGTATAAGAACTACAAAATTGGATCAGACAATATGAGATAGGTAGGATAGATCCTCTACTAAAAAAAGAAGTACATCAAGTATCCAGAAAGAGAAGGACAAATAAATAATTACACCTTAATGCTCAGATTGGAGATTATGACATAGATTATGTGGTCCTCGAATTAGGGTCAGAAGTCAATGTTATGACAAAGCAGACCTAGGCATTGATGGGAAAACCTAAGTTAATGTATTCCCCTATTAGGCTTAGGATGGATAATCAGCAGGCAGTAAGCCCCTTTGGGAGACTAGAGCATGTCCTTGTGGACATCGACGGGGTAAGGAAATTTGCAGATTTTGAGGTGATTGAGATAATTTATGATAGTTGTCCTTATCCTGCGTTGTTAGGAATTGATTGGTCTTTCAAAAATTCCATTGTTGTTGACTTAAAGAAAATAAGAATGACATTCAAAGGTGATGGCCTTAGGTTCATTGCACCTCTCGATCCTGATGAAGGTCACAAATACACCGAACCCATCAGAGAAGAAGACCATGCTTATGAACTAGAAAACATATATCATTTGAAAGCAGGACAATAGGATTACATTAATCCTACAACAGATGGGAACTTAAGCTGGTGAAGTGACAACACATGCTCATCATATTCGGAAGAAGCACTAGAGAACTAGTAGAACAAAATGTATGAAGTTTCTATGAGAAGGTGTGCTAGATTGACCAAGGAATTTCATTGGACTGGCAAAGAAGAAAGAAATATACCCACATTTGATGGTTTAAATCATTTAGAAACATTCTTATCAGAATTTGAAGAAATTGTACCAATACAACAACAACTGTTGGCACTAGATGGAGCTTTAAAATAAATGCCATCAAGATGGTGGGGAACACATAAGAAGAACATCACAGACTTGGTGGAATGTCACACTTTGATGACAGTGTGATTTTCAAAACAAACCGAAGGGTGCGAAGTTAGATAGACATGTCAAAGTTGTCCAAAGAGTTATGTGAGAAGTTGTGAGGACGCCTGGAGTAGCACCCCTCAAGAGAAATGGATGCATAAATTCATCAACACTTTGGACATAATGCCTATTAATTGGTATCTTCAAGTAGAACTGTGCCTCACCACTTCACATTGGTATGGTATGACTCAAAAAAATTTAGCTACATTTTTATTTGAAAGTCAGTACCCCTCAGTAGATCAATATTTACAAGTTGTAAGACATAAAGTCTTTCAGGATGCACCTAACCTCCCTTTGGATCAAGAAGAAGATGAATTGACTGCACCTCTTCAGAAATTGCAAGGTTGTTACAATATCAATGTTGATGAAGACGATGATCCTAGGAATGTTAACATCGCAGAGACAGAAGGACAGCGAGACATAGAAGGAATAGGATTCGAAGTACCTTTTATTGTACAACCAATAAAAATCAAGAAATTTTATATTGGAACAGAGAAAGAACCTAATCTCACAAACGTTTGAGATTATTGGGATGATGCCACTATTGACAAGATCACAGAACTATTGCATGAGTATCAGGACTTGTTTCCAACCAATTTTACCAACATGAAGGGAATTAAAGGGACCATGGGAGAGATGAAGATCCCCTTGAAACCAGATGCAAGGCCAATCAAGCAGAGACGTTACAGACTGAATCCCAAATATAAGCAGAAAGTCAAGATTGAATTAGACAAAATGTTGGAAGCAGGAATCATAGAACCTATTGAAGAGTTGGAATGGATTAGCCCTATGGTGGTCCAAGATAAGAAGACAAGGGAGATCAAAATCTATGTAGACTTGAGGAAACTGAATGATGCATGTTTACATGATCCACTACCTACATCATTTACTAATGAAGTGTTAGATAATGTGGGAGGACAGAAGGTTTACTCCTTCACATATGGATTTGCAGGGTATCACGATATCAATATTGCTATGGAAGATCTCCAAAAGACCACATTTGAAATAGAATGGGGATCCTACTAGTACACAGTGATGCCTTTTGTATTGAAGAATGCACCAACCATGTTTTCTAGGGTGGTGGTCGAAGCATTCAAGGAATTTTTACATAAATTTATGGAAGCATATTTTGATGATTGGACTGTTTTTAGCTTATTGAAAAATCATATTGAATGTTTAAGACTAATGTTGGATAAGTGAAGGCAATGCCAGATTTCCTTAAAACTGAATAAGTACATATTATTTTCACCCTTTTGAGTGCTGATAGGCCATATTGTTTGTAAGAAGGGGTTTCTGGTAGATCCCTCCAAGATTGTCATCATTGTTGATCTACCTCCTCCTACTTCAATAAGATAGTTTCACACTGCGTTGGGACATACGAGATACTACAAAAAGTTCATCAAGGACTATGAAAAAATAACAAAACCTATGGAGAATTTATTAAAGAAATATTGCTAGTTTCATTGATCCGAGGAATGTCAATAGAGTTTCAACACACTGAAACATAAAATGGTCATTGTACCAATTATGGTTTTCCCATAATGGAGTAAGGAATCCCATGTGCACGTCGATGCGTCATCTATTTAATTAGGAGTAGTGTTAGCACAACTAGGAGCATGAGATATTGACCATCTATTGGCCTTTTCTAGCACGAAGCTATCTACATGATCAGAATCTGGACCAGGGGATCAAAATTTGCTCAATTTTCAAAGTGTTCGGAATGCGACGAAAATGGTGCCATTGCGTCCGTCTCATTCTCCTGATTCTGGCGGTATATTTACTTTTGCAAACAGATTCCGTATGGAGAAGATATCGTGATCTGTTTGCCGAGCCAAACAGGCAAAAAAAATGATGCTACTGTACCTGTCCATACAGTCCGTACGAATCACACGTGGCAGTGACATGGCATGATGGTACACCCATGGCAGCTGACGTGGCGTGGTGCCACATGGCCCAATCATGGGCTGCCACGTGGCACCCCAGAATTGGCTTTTTGGTTTGTAACTAAAATTTTATGGAGGCTGAGGGGTTCGACCCCCGGACCTCCCCACCAAACAAAGATTTGACAAAGGCCAGCCCGCCATCGCGCCACGCTATGGTGTTTATTAACCATGTGGTGAAATATATATTTATGTTGAATTAATTACTTTTTGGCCCGGGTTTAGGGCTGGGGCTAAGCCCCAGCCCTCGGTCACAGCCGCGTTGACATGACCATTGTTCAAACGATTGGCGCGCGTTGCAACGAGTTTGAACCCTGGCCTGTGGTCGTATAACCATTGCATATGGCCATGGTTCATATATGCGCGTGGGCTATGTTTGGTAAAGCCACGGTTCCATTGTTCAAATAGCTGACCACGAGTTATATATATTCGCGCGCGGGAGTTTGTTTTTTTTATATGGTTTTAACCCCCGGTCATGCGTACAACACATATGACCTTCCGTTTATTAAACGCGCGCGGGGTGTGTTACATAGCCTATGGTTATGTTATAAAACATATGACCATTCACATTCTAATATGGTGCGCGGGGTTTTGAATTGGGTTTTATTTTGGGTTTTCAAACGGATAACCACACACACCTGCCACTTGTCACGCCCATGATTAAACAAAGAATGATTAGCCCTTTTTGCGCTGGGACATGGCCATATGGTCCCCCATGCGCCCAACACCTCTGACTTGGGGGGCTTTGTTTTCGTTAACCCTTCGACAAATTGGTGCGTTTTGCGGGACGCGTGGGTGTGCTTGGTTTAGTGACTGAAAAAGCTCAGAGGCTAGGTTCATTCTTCCACAGGTGCGAAATGGCAAACAGGAGACAGCAAGCCTGAAGGAGAAAAATGGCAGAATGCATAACTTCTTCAGGTTTTGACCAAATCAGGTGCTGTAAAATCCCAGCTAGGGGTTTTTGGACATTTTGAGTCCATTGGTGATGTTTTCACAGGAATTTGGAGACTTTTAATGCAGTTTTTTAACCATTGAAGTTTGAGGAAGCTCCAGGAAGCTTGAAGCCCTCATTGTTTGAGGCATTGCTCAGATGAGCACATATCCATTTTCTGAGACTGAATAGTCATTCTTGACTGTTTATTATGCTCTGAACACATTGGGATAGGTTTCAGATCCATTGGAGGACTTTTATAGGTGTTTTTTCCTCATTGAATCTCAGGGAAGCTTGGAGGTCACCTGTAGAAGAGGTCATTGTTGGATGAGACAAGATCCATTTGCAGAGTTCTAATAGTCAAATTTTGGGTTTTTATGTATTCTGAACCCAATGGTATAGTCTGTAAATCCATTGGAGTTGAGAAGAATCTTGTAAATAGCATTTGACAAACTAATCCCAAAGATCCAAGTCCATTGAAGGAGGCTCAAGGAGATGTAGCCCAGAGAGGGGTGAACTCCTTTATCATCTTGGTATTGTTGTGATTTTGATGTGTTATTTGCTGCATTTTATATTGCTGTACATTGGTTTATAACACCTAATTAACCTTTTAAAAACACATTTTCTCACACATGAACATTGGCAAGAAGAAGCAAGAACTTAACACATAAACCAACTTGCATATTTTAACACATGAAGCAAGGTCCTGTTAAGGTTTAATTTATTGAAGTAGGGGGTGCTTGCATAGCATAACAAGTCATCCTATGCAGATGGATACTATTATTCCAAGAATATGATTTTGAGATTGTGGTCAAGCCAGGAAGAATGAGCAAGGATCCTGACCACTTGTCTAGGTTAGAACATGGAGAGGAAGCTACCAATTTGGAGGATACACTACCAGATGCATAGTTTCTAGCCATCAGAAAGGTTGATGATCACTTCAATGAGATAGTTTGGTTCCTATCAACAATAATGGCACCCCATGAATATCAAATCATTCAGAAGAAACAACTGGTAGTTCACATTGCATATTTTTCACTTATAGTTTGACATCTTTATAAGATGAGATCCTGAGGAGATGCGTTATGGAGGCAGAAAGACTATTGATTCTTGCAGAAGCACATGAAGGCATCACCAGAGGACACTATGCAGGGAAAGAAACAACATAGAAGGTTCTTAGAGTTGGCCTCTGGTGGCACACTTTGCACAAAGATGCTAAGGAATACTACAGAACCTGCGATGTATGCCAATGAGTTAGGAAACCCTCCAGAAGAGATGATATGACTTTATCACCTCAGCTAACTTTGCACGCATTTGAGAAATGGGAAATTGATTTCATAGGACCTATCAACCCACCAGGAAAGCACATGGGAGAGAGATACATCATCAATGCGACATAGTATTTGACCAGATGGGCAAAAGCAAGAGCATTCAAGGACTTTAGTGCAACTACAGCTACATAATTCATATTTAATGATATCATAACTATATTTGGATGCCAGAAGATCCCTATGAGTGATCAAGGTACACATTTTATTAATAAGAATATTGAAGCCTTAACTCAGGAGTTTGAAGTCCACCATCATAAGAACACGCCATACCATCTGCAAGCCAATAGTAGTGTCAAAGATTTCAATAAGATCTTAGAGACAACGATGATGAATATTTACAGTGTGAACAAAGATGATTGGGATTTACGTGTACCAGCAGTATTATGGGCCTATAGAACCACTTGAAAGAAGCTCACAATGCAAACTCACTTTAAGTTGGTTTATGGTGTCAAAGCAGTCATACCTATGGAACATTTAGTTCCTAGCTTAAGAATTGTAGCAGTTGCAAATATGGATGACACAGGTGTTGTGCAAGACAGACTTGCATAGTTGGTAGAACTGGAAGAAGACAAATTCATTGCAGGATTTCACCGGTAGGTATAGAAGGAATGATAAAAGGCCTACCATGACAGACATATCAAGACAAAAGACTTTAAGTAAGGAGATATGGTATTGGTATATGAGAGAAAGTTCATGAAGCATCTAGGGAAGTTCAGGAAACATTGGCTTGGGCCATATGAGGTTGCCTATGTTAAAGAAGGAGGAGTTGCACAGTTGAAGACTTTGAAGGGAGAATGGAAGGAAGGTTTCATAAATGGGAGCTGGTTGAAATTGTATTATGACAACCAACTGCCTCATAGCTCTCAGTAAAAGCATAAGAGGAAGGGTCTAGGTATTAGGTGCAGTTGAAACTAGGTACCAGACACAGAAAAGACAATCTGCACAAGGAAGGGAGGAACAAAACAGAGACCACAGGCTGCTCCACGCACCCTGAAGATGAAGAGAAACAAAAGGTTTAGACCTCCAATGCCTCAGGATGAGTCATAGGTGAGTGTTGGGGACATGTTCACCCCTGGTTATGGATTAAGGAAGAAAGCGAAGAAAAAGGAAGAGAAAATATGAAGTACAAACTTTGCGGGTGACACATTGACTGACATTGGCTCAAAGTGGCTAAAGAAGTGGAAAAGAAGGAGAGAAGTAAGGGAAAGCAAGTCATTGAATGAGAGGATCAAGGGAGACACATCAGTAAGAAAGATGGATCATGGAAAACTCAACAAGCAAAAAAAGCCACCAACAGATGATTTGGAGAGCCTCACAGGAAAGAAGGAAAGACAGGTTGGTGAAGGTCAGGAAGTATGAGTCAAGTTGACCTAGGGTTTTAGACAACTAGGGTTTTGGATATAGGGTTTTGACATCTAAACGTTGGTCATTATAATGTATAAATAAAGGTCTAGAGTGTTAAGGTTTAATCTATTATTAGAGTTCTTTGCATTTCACTAGATAACAATAGCATAAGATAGGATCACTAAGAAATACACAATCACAAGAGACACATCATTTATCCTAGAAATCCCTCATGGGGGAGAAAACTCAGCAAAACTTCCTTATTACAGATAGCCAATACAATGCCAAGAGATAACTCAAACAAATACAAAAAGTCCTCTCCCAATAATGCACATCTCTCTCTCTCTCTCTCTCTCTCTCTCTCTCTCTCTCTTCTCCAACTGCAGCTCTGAAACTTGCTCCTCAAATGAACAAGTGAGTGTATATCTAAATGAGGTGCTAGCTTCCTTATTTATATAACTTTGGCACATGTGGACAGAGGTGTCTCTTCACTGGCAGAGCCGACTTCTTCTTCTGGGTGGTTATAACCACCTTTAATATATTCTACAACCAACTTCTTATTTTTCCTATTACAGTTATGTTTTGACCAATCCACAAAAGTGGATTTGGTATTTTAAAATAGATGACATAATCAATCCGCAATAGGGGATTGATCTAATGAATAATACAACAATAATAATTAGAATACACTTTGCAGTTACATTATTTCAACACTCCCCCTTAACAAGAAGGGTATTCTACGACAGCCTTAGGTGAGAGAGAGGACAACATCATCAACAACATCAGGTGGGTGAGAGGACAACATCATCAACAACATCAGGTGGGTGAGAGGACAACATCATCAATATCATCTTGGAGCATTGATTGGCATATCTATAAATCATTGGAATTTTTTCTCATCATCAACACAACACAGAGGCTGGAGCATCATCAACATAGCATGGAGCTAGAGTACCATCATCATCCTCATAGGTATGAGGATAAGGTAACATCATCATCATATTCAACATTAAAGATGAAATAATATCATCATCATCATCTTCAGTAAGGACTCGGTAGATGAAGTGGCATCATCATCATCATCTTCAATAAGAGGCTGAAGTGGCATCATCATCATCATCTTTAACAAGAGGCTGAAGTGGCATCATCATCATCAACTTCATCAACATGGATTAGTATAACACTAATACATCCTCATCATCAATAACAACACAAGGTTAATACACCATCAAAAGAAACAATATCACAACACAAAATCCAGAAACACATCATCACAGCACGAGGTTGGAAACACAACATGAGGTTGGCAACACATCATCATAGCATGAGGTTGGCACATCATAACAACAATTAATCTAGCACTTTATCACAACATTTAAGCTGACACATCATCACAATAATTAAGCTAGCACACCACACCACAATTAAGTTGGCATACCACACATCAATTAAGATGGAAACACTACACCAATTAAGCTGGAATCACAACACAACAATTAAGCTGGAATCAAACCACAACAATTAAGTTGGAAGAACAATACAAGACTGGATTTACATCACAACAATTAAGCCGGAAGCACAATAGTAAACTGGTATATCTCAACATGGTACTAGACTGGCTTTACATCACAACAATTAAGCTGGAAGCACAGTACTAGGCTAGCATATCTCAACACAACAATTAAGCTGGAAGCACAGTACTAGATTGGATTTATGTCAAAACAATTAAGCTAGAAGCACAATACTAGGCTGGCATATCTCAACATAGTACTGGACTGGATTTACATCATAGCAATTAAGCTGGAAGCACAGTACTAGGATGGCATATCTCAACACATCAATTAAGCTCGAAGAACAATACTAGACTAGATTTATGTCATAGTAATACTCCCCCTTTTGAGGGAGGTCCTTTCAGACTATACCAATCTTATCTTGAATGTGCTCAAAATTTACATGAGATAGAGGCTTGGTCAACACATCGACAACCTATTCGTCCGTGCTAACATATTGGAGCTTTATGTCTCTTCTCTGCACCATGTCATGGATGTAATGACATCAGATCTCTATGTTCTTCGACTTGTCATGAAATACAAGATTCTCTGTCATCTTTATGAATCTTTGGTTGTCACATAGGATTGTGGTTTCTTCCATCTTTAGTTTGAATATACAGGTCAACAACTTCCGAAGCCATATAGCTTCACAACTGGCAGAACACGTAAAAATGTATTATGCTTCCATTGTACTGAGAGTAATGTTGGATTTCTCCCTACTCTTCCATGAGATCATGGCTGATACCAAATTGAACTAGCATACTGAAGTGCTCTTCGTATCAGAGACACTTCCAGCCTAATCTGAATCAGTGTACCCACTTAGTGTGAAATCATGATCTCCATCATAGCTGAGACCACAATCTAATGTACCCTTAAGGTACCTCATCACATGTTTTGCAGCAACTAGGTGAACATGTCTAGGTTCTACCAGAAACTGACTAAAGGTGTTCACGGCAAAATAGATATCTGGTCTGGTGTTCGTCAGGTACATCAATGATCCAATGATCTCTCTATACAGTGTGACATCAATCAATTCTGACGAAGTGTCAACCAATAGCTTCATTTCCATGGGTGTATTCATGGAATTGCACTCCAACATGTCGAATCTCTTCAGGATTTCGACTGCATACTTCCCTTGGTTAAGGAAGATTCTCTCTGAATTCTGCCATACCTCAAGACCTAAGAAATAATGCATTAGGCCAAGGTCTTTCATCTCAAATTTTTAAGCAATCTTCTTCTTACATTCAGTGATGAGTTTTTCTTCTCTAGTTAAGAAAAAGTCATCCACATACAATGGAAATATCATTGACTCATCATTCATAACCTTGAAGTAGAGTTTTTTTACTCTTGGTAAAGACCAATCTCATCAAGAAACTGTCAATTCTGCCATATCAAGCTCTAGGAGCTTGCTTCAACACATACATATCCTTCTTCAACATGAGTCTTTCTATCTTCAATCTTCAAATCAATTTTTCTTATTACATTGTACCAATCTGGTACACTTTTTCAACTACAACTCAATCTTCACAATCATGTCCTATCTTTATGTGATTTCTACAAGCCACTATCTGTCTCACTGTCTAGGAGTATGGATTCTACTCTCTCTACAACTGTTCCTTCTAGAATATGGGATTCTACACCTACAACTGCTCTAAGGCTGAGAATGACTGCTTCATTCTCACAGTGGCTGCTAAAATCTAAGAGTAACTCCTCTTATTTTATCACAACAACAGTTTCATCTAAAACTAAGAGTGGATCAATAACTGATACTGAGGATAGCTCTTTTTCTTTCATGGGGGTAATGTTATCATAGTCATGTCTTCATGACCCAACTGATGTACTGCACCAACTGCCACTCAAATTTTAAATATGGGGATTTCTCCACCTGCATCTCATACTATATATGAATCATGGTTGTTCTGGTTGTCTTCATAAGTACTAGAACTGTTTCTTCAATAAGTGTCTCTTCATACTCTTCTCCCCTTTTTCTGGGAGAATCCTTTGGACATACATCAGGCTTTGTACATATGCAACACATTTGATCTATATAAATCAATATTGGAAGTCAATACTGACTTCTCTTCTCACGAAATAATTCATGCCCTAGTCTTTCTGAATGGCTTCCTTATTTTTCACTGAAACAAGTGAATCATCCCAGAGATTTCATATTTCTTAGGAGTCTCTGAAGTTACGATCTAGACTTCTCATGACATTTGTCTTCCAGTCCTGGAAGTTGTCTCTTCATCTAATCCTTTATGAGATCAGGCTTACTCTCGATTTCTTCTGAGGCTAGAAGGAATTCATAATCTCTTATAGGGTATACTTGGTGTTGCATACGAAGTCTAAATATGGAAGATAGAGTTAGGATTCAAACGAGATATGCTTCCCCTTCTAATGTTCGGTCATCTTTGGAGCCTTCTTCTCCTTTCATTCTATCTTCATATGAATTATTATGAATCTCAAGAGATAGCTTCTTCTTCATCTTCTTTGGTGCATGAGTGTATATGGTCATGTACATAGTCTGCTTCATGTCTCATATGTTGCCTTTTGCAACCTTCACTGTAGCTTTCTCACGGTTATCACCTGTGACCTGAAACAAGGTCAACAAAACAACAAGAAAGAATAATATCCTTTTGATAATAATAGATAAAGCAATAACACGAATAATCATCACAGTAGCTCCTTTAGAGATATCACTCATGGCTTGTCTAAAGAAATGATTTAAAGTAAGAGATACACTATGAAATGAGGTCAACACTCTTATAGTGTTGTGATCGAACATTCCTCCATGGAAACCTGGAACTAACACATGAGGTTTCTCCTAGAGGAGGTGTTAGTTGTATCAGGAAAATGATTACATTAAGTATTTACCTCTATATGCTCACATGATATCAAGTATAAAACTATACAAAGACTACTATCTCAACTATAGTGGTTACTTGTAAAGGGGTAGTCATCAACTTGTCATGTGTACCTTTGAATCTTATGAACTTGATTAATCAAACTTGGAGCCTAGAGCCTTGTCCTCAAGAATGAGTGTTCTTTCTTTTCTTCCAAGTCTCCTCCACTCAATATGACGAGTGCTTTCTTCAACATGTCTTCTGTACTAAGAAAATATGCTATCTTGGAAGAAGGTTGGGTTAGAGGATAAACTCTACAATCTCAAAGTTTAATCCAACTAATACCTTGACTCAGATTTTGATCAAAGGTTAGAATGATAGTCATAGCTACAACGTGCAACACTGATCAAAATAATGTCATAACAAATAGATGCATATGAGAATAATCACAATTGGGTTGCATTATTCCTCTGAATGTGTTGGATCTTGAGATCCTTCTGGATCTATGGCAAGAGATCCCTTCTCCTGCAAATACTCTTTAAATCTTAACCGTGAGTACATTCCTTTGATGACACTTGCAGGTAGAGGCACCATCCGGTAGCAGCGGTAATGATCACCAACTCCTAAGAACTTCAAGGGTGATTATAACTTGTACTATGGATGTAATTGATACTGCAACTGCAATTGATACTACAACTGGTTCTGAGACTACAACTACAACTACAACTTAGGGTTTTATGAGGAAGCCCTAATTTTTCAAACTTTGAATTTTGAAATTCTGATTCAGGGGATAGATGCGCTGAGCTGAGGCGAGTAAGTTGGTGCAGTCAGATTTCTGAAAATTCAACTTTTACCCCTTCAAACTTGATCATCGGATTTCTAGACTCCTGCTTCTAGTTTTCTGGTACCTCTAGTACTTTTGGTACTTCTGGTACTCTGGTTTTCTGGTACTTCTGGTACTTTTTGAAACTAAGGTTTCACTTTCTAGGATATCTAGCCACTGAAAAGTTGCATTGAGGATGCCAAAGTGATCCTTGAGGAAGGGCACACTTTTCTAGATGGTTTTGGGGCTGAAATAATTCATCAAAAAAGACCCCAAATTTGCATGTACGACAACAATGACATTTTTCACTTTCTCTTGTAAAAGATGCTCTCTTCAGCTTAGCTTTGATACCATGTTAAGGTTTAAGCTATTATTAGAGTTCTTTTCATTTCACTAGATAACAATATCATAAGATAGGATCATTGAGAAATACACAATCACAAGAGACACATCATTTATTCTGGAAAACCCTCATGGGGGAGAAAACCCAACAAAAATTCTTGATTATAGATAGCCAATACAATGCCAAGAGAAAACTCAAACAAATAAAGAAAGTCCCCTCCCAAGAATGCGCCTCTCTCTCTCTTTCTCTTATCCAACTACAACTCTGAAAATTGCTCCTGAAATGAACAAGTGAGTGTATATCTAAATGAGGCTCTAGCCTCCTTATTTATACAACTCTGGCACTTGTGGACGGAGGTGTCTCTTCACTGGAAGGGCCAACTTCTTCTTCTGGGTGGTTATAACCACTTTTAATATATTTTGGGGCCTCTTTAATATATTATGGGGCCGACTTCTTATTATGCCTATTACAATTATGTTTTGACCAATCTGCAAAAGGGGATTTGGTATTTTACAATAGCCAACATGATCAATCTACAATAGGGGATTTATCTAATGAATAATACAACCATAATAATTACAATACACTTTGCAGTTACATTATTTCAACATGGAGGACCTGGGATGGGTTGTTGTCGTGATTTTGTATGATCATTGTTGTTGATACTATTGTGTATTGAGAGAGAGAGAAGTGTTATGTGTGAGAGCATTTTGTATTGTAAATATCTTCAGTTGGGTGCAAAGATCAAACCTGCAGTTGGGTGCACAGGGAGGGGAGATAGAGAAGAGAGAGAGATCTGCAAGCTAAGAGTGTAGATAGAACTCTATTTTTTCACATAATATATAAAGAAACACAGCTCTATGTATGTATCCCTAGGGAGAGGGAGAACCATGTATATATTGTTCTTCTATGTGATTGACATTGTGTTCTTTCACCTTCTGATATATTTTTATTGCATCACTGTGTTATATCTGAGATATAACTTGCGCAATAGGTTCAAGGGGGATAAAGAGTAACTAGATATTTGTGTGTTGTTCCTTTGATTCCACTTGCATTTCCTCTGGTTTTAGACACTTGTGTCCTGCAACCCCGTATTGCTACTTTGGGTGAGACTGCATCTACTTCATAGGTGTTTCCAAAAGGGCTAGTAGTTAGCATTTGTTGGTGTGTTGTTAGAGATGAACCCTGGGTCTTCCCCTGTGCCAACAAGATACAAGAATTGCTCCATAAGGGGCACATCCATCCTAGCTCATCACCTTGTGGGAGCCCAATCATGTTGGTGCAGAAGAAACCCAAGAAACCCTTCATGGGAGAAAAGTTCCACAGAGTAGTCTGGAATATATGGGGCCAAGCCCACTTGGGATTTTTTTTTTGGATGCAATAAAGATACAATATTACCTTGTTGGAAACTATGAGTACCGGTACATGAGATGGACCACACTGTGGCAAGAGAGGGGCCAAGAAGTTTCGGAGTTCATGAATGCCTTCCATACCTTGTGCACCAAGCTGGGTATCAAAGACTTTGAACGACGTTTGGTTCTGAAATACCGTGCGGATCTACATAGATACATTCAAACTGAAATGGATTTTCTAGATATCTCATCACTCGGTGTTGCATATCGATATGTTGTTAAAATCAAGCATAAATTTAGGCACCAGAACAAACATGAGTTAGGATCTACAAATTCACAACAACCAAAGTATGATAAAGATGGCCCTAACAAACAACTTCCTGAAAACCATTCCAAGCCACAGGGAAAGAAGGGTCACAGGAAGATGAATAAGTAGACCGAAAAATGGTGTGATTTCCACAAAATACCCTGGCACAACACTGATTAATATTGCTCAAAACAATCATTGGTGGCTAAGATCAAAGACAAGGAGACGAACCCTGATTCATAATCTGATTCTGAAAATACTGGTAAAAGAAAGATCATCAACGTAGACCCCACTTCTATTATCGCGACCACAACAATTCAACCAGAAGAAACAACAGATCCAGAAGAGGGGGAGCACCTTTTTCATTCACAGATGTGGGTGAAGGTGACCCCCCTGCATTTTATTATTGATAACAGAAGCCATAATAACCTCATGTCAACAAAGGTTGTCAAACAATTGGGATTTTCGACAACACCACAGTCACATCCATACAACATCGGGTGGCTTTGCCAAGGATGAGATCTTTGTGTTAGCCAGCAGTGTCGATTGTCATACGACATCCATCCCTTCAAGAATGAGGTATTATGTTATGTTTCCCCACTAGATTTCTATGATGTTCTCTTGGACGAACCATATATGTGGAGATGCCATGTTGTTTATGAGTCTCGACCCCGCAGTGTCATTGTTTCTTTGGGGGGTCATCTCTACAGAATACCAGAAGTAGTTCTGACTATTATTCCACCTAAACAATGCCGCAAGGTAGTATCTCATACTACAAAATTTATCTTCTTCACAATATGTCGAAAAGGTTAACAAAAGGATACTGCAACCATTACAGCCTCAGCCCAAGCACCTTCTATCCAACAGAAGTAGGTCGAAAATATTGCAACAAAGTGTAAATATTCCTTCTACACACAAGAATATCATGTAGCCAAACTTGTTAAAAAGTTCCAACCCTTCCAGTCACATGTTCATGACAACCTTCAACAAGCTAAGCAACACAACTTCTCCAACAATGCAGGTAGCTCATCAAGATGCAGATTCAACAAACGCTATTCCCTCTTCCCTGGGCACTGAACGCAATGGAGACCATTGCTTCTTAAGGAGGGAGGATTGATCCAGGTGGATATTGGTGGCCACCCACCTTTTCCAACTAGCTCAAAACTGTTTTCTGGCAACTTTGATAATTTACTATTTTTAGCAGTTTTTTTGGGTCCCAAACTTCCGAGGTCGTTTTGAGGCCCTAAATGACATTTTTTGGGAAAATGGGGAGAAACATGTTTTTTAATTCGATGTTTCTCACATCAAAAGTCATATTCCTCGAATACAACTTTCTAACGGTGTATCGAGCACCCCAAACGGAGATCGTATGAAAAAGTTACGCCCTCAAGAAGTTGACGTATCAACTACCACCATCGGGGCCCACAAACCTTTTGGATTTTCATCTTCTGGAGTTAGGGTTTTGGATTTTCCTTATGTTAAAAATTCCCTTAGAGACTCATTGTAATAATCATCATCTTACACCCCCGAGGGGGCAACTCAATTGGCAAGTGTCATGAAAATGAAGTTCCATGAGCTTTCGAGTTCAACTCCCCCCGACTTATAATGTGTGCCACGTAAGGGGAATTGTGGGAACACCTGGAGGTTATAGTGGTAGAAGTTGGATATCATGGACACATGTAACGCGAGAACATGCCCAACTAGTTGCTGATTCCACCAGACATATAAAAAATAAAAAATAAAAAAAAATTATCATCATCTTATGAATGCGATTAGCCATCACATCTCTTCTTAGAGATAAGATGCCACCATTCTAGCGAGTCTTTCACTCTGTATTTTTATAGTCTCTGTACATTTCTTTCATTAATAGAAATTGTGTATTACTCTTATATCTTTGCCTCTGATTATATTTCTGATATATGTTTGTTATATTATTGTTTCTCTTTCAATATCTCTGCATATTTCTATGTTATATCTCCGCTTTCATTTCGTGCCGAAAACAATCTGGATCAACAAACTATATGAAAACTTGGAAAAGTGCTCCTTCGGCATGGAAATGGTCCATTAATTAGACTACATCATTGATCATCATGGGGTGCATGTGGATCCATCCAAGATCTAGGTCATCTGTGACTGCCCAGCCCCAAGCACACTCACTGAATTTTGGAACTTCTTGGGCCTCACCAATTTCTATCACAGGTTCATGTTGGGATTCTCTCATATCGCATAGGCCCTCATCCAAGGAACCAAAGTTGGCATTAATGAAATTTTTTAGTGGGGCCTGTCCCAACAACAAGCCTTCGATGACTTGAAGAATCTTTTTTTCTCATCCCTAGTACTTTCATTACTAAACCTACAACATCCCTTTGAGATTGAGACAAATGCTTCAGACTATGTTGCGAGCACCATTCTCACTCAACACAACTACCCTGTGGTATATAATAGTGACACACTAATGAATTTTTTCTGTAAGTACCCTAATTATGACAAAGAAATGTACTCCATTGTGAAAGCTTGTCACGAGTGGAGACATTAAATTCTTGGGAAGGAGATAGTCATCCACATTGATCACAAGCGTGAAAGCTTGTCACGAGTGGAGACATTAAATTCTTGGGAAGGAGATAGTCATCCACATTGATCACAAGCCACTATAGTTCATGCAAACCCAAGGCAAATTCAAGAATGACTATCATCAGAAGAGGTCAACATACCTACATCAATTCCACCTAAACATCAAGTATAAAACAGGAAGCACCAACTAAGTTGCTAACTACCACAACCAACCTCCAAATGCGACACTCACCATGGTGCTAGACTATTATTGCCACAAGACCTCTGGATGGCCCCACCTCGATGAGACAGACATTGATTTCTCCACTACCTACCAAATGTTGGGCGCCAACTCAATGGTCGCTAATTTCCATCTTTAGGATGGAATGTTGGGTCGTCTGGGCCATCTTTGCATTCCATCAAGTGAGTGGGTGAAGCTGATTTGGGAAGCTCACTAAAGTCAGATGGCATGACACTTTGGCATTGAAAAGACAGTGGAAGTGCTGCAGAAACATTCTATTAGATGAAAATTCAACATGATGTCAACAAGTATATCAGGTCTTGCACCGCCTGTGCTATTTCCAAACCGACCACTAAGAAACAAGGCCTGTACACCACTCTGAATACTCCTAGTAGGTCATGGGAATCCATCTCAATGGACTACATGTCTGGCCTCCCATCCACCAAGAGGGGAAATGACTGTGTTTTTTTTGTTGTTGATCTCTTTTCCAAGATAGTGATTCTAGCCATCTACAAGAAGAACATCACAGTAGAAGCTACTGCCAATCTCTTCTTGGAAGGAGTATGGGTACATTTTGGGGTCCCACAAACCATTATATCAGACTGTGACAGTCGGTTCCTTAGCTCATTATGGTTGAGCCTTTGGTCACTACTGGATACCAAGCTCTCCAAATCCACAACCTTCCATCCCCAGATAGATGGCCAAACTAAGGTCGTCAATCAGATGGCTGTACATATCCTATGCATGTACAATTCAAAAAATTGTCGCACATGGGATGATATTCTTCCCTTTTTCTAGCACAACTACAACTGAGCCTTGCATATCTCAACTAGCCACAACCACTTTCAGGCGGGGTTGGGATTCCAACCATTGGGCTCAATGGATTTTGCACTACCACTGGCGACCACCTCGGCTGACTCGTCCCGTGCTCAACTAGAAGCTGATAAAGCCACCCAGTTCATTAAGTGGATCTAACACATCTACCAACAGGTTCAGGATATTCTAAAAAATTCTAATTTCAAGTACAATAAGTGCCATGATCTACATCGGGTGCCACATAAGTTTCAGATGGGAGACAAAGTTTGGTTGCATTTGTAGAAATAACACCTTACAGGGCCCCATCAGAAGCTTATTCCACTCGGTTATCAGTCATACACCATCACCAAGGTTGTGGATGATAATGATTTTAAGCTCAACATTACCCCCTTCCTTGGTCTACATCTAGTCTTCAACGTGGCTCTCCTTTGACCATATTTCCCACCATTATTGGACACCTCAAAGATAATAGAGAATTTGAAACCAACAGAGATCAACCCTGACTTCATGAAACATGCATTCAGTGGTCATATTGTTGGCACACATATCAAGGGAACTCGATAGTGAAGGATCCAACTTTATCGAGTCATCAAAGCAGGGAAACTCCTGCACCAGGGCAAGTGGCTCACCTTGGGCCAAATTCAACAAAAAATTCCTTATCTGATGGGGAAAATCAACTCAATGGATACCATTTACTCCTAATAAAGGAGGATTGATCCAGGTGGATATCAGTGGCCACCCACCTATTCCATTGGCTCGTAAAACAGTTTTCCACCTTGACATTGTTTTGGTAGTTTTTCAGGTTCAAAACTTCCAGGGTCATTTTGAGTCCCTAAACGACGTTTTTTGGGTATTTGGGGCCCAGGTGACTGTTGAAGGCACTGACTTGGGCCAGTCAAAAATTGTTCTTCTCGGTTAGACCTTTTCAATAGGATCTTGTGTGCCTAAAACAAAGATCGTATGAAAATGTTACGACCCCGGGAAGTTGTTATACTAACTTACCCAAACAAGGCCCACATGACTTTTCCTGCTTCATATCCTAGGGTTAGGTTTTTGGAAGTATAGGGTTTTTGACATTCCTGTTTATTTTAAAATTCCTTCAGAGCCTCATTGTAACCATCTTATTGTGAATGAGTGCAACGGTCACATGTCTCCTCAGAGATAAGCTACCACCATTCCAGCAAGCTTGTTTTCCACTGCATTTTACAGTTTCAACCTATTTCCTTATTGAATAGAAAACCAATTTTATTGTATCTTTGTTATTTTGTGTTAAGAATATCTTAATAATATGTATTCATTTCATTCTTCTCATAAAATCCAAATCACAACATCAATATTTATTCTACTTCTTTTTCTTCTTCTGGACATGCACTTTCTGCTTCTAGTTTCTTTTTCAATACAACTTTTACTTCCTCTTCTGATGAGTGGCTTATTGATTATGGAGCATATTATCATATGGTCAAGGATAAAGACATATTTTCTTCTCTAAATGAATGTAACACAAAGAAAATATTTGTTGGTGATGATAGATCTCTCAATGTTGTAGGATCTGGAACAGTTCAAGTAGATAATGGTCATTTCAATGATGTATTATGTGTTCCAAGTCTTTCTTGTAACCTTCTATCAGTATATCAAATCACTCATTCAGGTGAAGGTAAAACCATAGAGTTTTCACCTGAACAAGTTGTAATCAAGGATCTAAAACATCATGTGAGACTACATCTACTTCGCTCCATATTTCCTACTCTTTTGCTCACTTTGACTCAGTGACAGTTACTGTGTCTCCCGTGAAGATCACTTTTTACCTTTCCTTCCTTGTTCTTCACTTCCTTCCATAACCAAGGGCCAACAGGCCCACAACACTCACCTTTGAATTGTCTTGAGGCACTTTAAATCTGATCCTCTTGTTTTACTTCGACTTTGGACTGTGCAGCGTAGCCCTTGATTTCTGCTTTATGCCTTCTTTCCATCCTTTTGCAGACTGTCTTTTCTTTGTCTGGTACCCATTTTCAACTACACTTGGTACTTGGACCCTTTTTTTCATGCTTTTACTGAGAGTTGCGAGGCAACTATTTATCATAGTATAACTTCAATCAACTCCCATTCACCAATCCTTCCTTCCAGTTTCCCTTCAATGTCTTCAACTGTGAAACTCCTCCTTCTGTAACATAGCTAATATCATATGGTTCGAGCCAATGCATTCTAAACTTCCTAGGGTGTTTGATAAACTTACTATCATACACCAGTACTAAATCACCTTGCTTGAATGTCTTCTTCTTGATGTATCTGTCATGATAGGCCTTTTCTCGTTCTTTCTGAACTTGCTGATGGAATCCTACAATGAATGTGTCTTCTTCCAGTTCAACCAACTATGCAAGCCTATTGCGAACAGTGTCAGTATCATCCATGTATGTAAATGAAACAATTCTTAGGCTTGGTACTAAGTATTCCATCAGGACAATAGCTTCGAGACCATAAACCAACTTGAAGGGGGTTTGCATTGTTAATTTTGTGCAAGTGGTTCTATAGGCCCAGAGTATTGCTGGTACTCTTAAATCCCAATCATCCCTATTCACGCTGCAAATATTTGTCAATGTTGTATCCAAGATCTTGTTGAATGCTTTAACCATTCTATTTTCTTGTGGATGCTAAGGTGTACTCTTCTGATGCTGGACTGCAAATTCTCCAGTTAGGGCTTCAACTATCTTATTGATGAAGTGTGTACCTTGATCACTCATAAGAATCTTAGGGAATCCAAACCTGGTTATTATGTCATCGAATATAAAATGCTCAGCTGTAGTTACACTACAGTCCTTGAATTCTCTAGCTTCAACCCATCTGGTTAAGTATTATGTCACAACAATAATGTACCTTGCTCCTATTCGCTTTCTTGGTGGGTTTATAGATCCCACGAAGTCAATGGACCACTTTTCAAATGTTTGTAGGTTCATCTGTGGTGCTAATGGAATTTCATCTCTTCAGGATGTTTTTCCAATTCTCTGGCATACATCACATGCTCTGGCATACTCTTTAGCATCTCTATGTAACATAGGCCACCAAAGGATAGCTCACAGAACCTTCTGCGCAGTTTCTTTCCCTGCATAATTTCCTCCTGTGATGCCTTCATGACCTTCTGTGAGGATCAGTGGTCGCTCTGTCTCCATAACACACCTCCTTAATATTTCATCCGGTCCCATTTTGTACAACTGTCTAGCTATAAGTGAAAAGTATGAAGTACGCACCACTAGCTGTTTCTTTTGAGGAATTGTATACGTACTTGGAGCCATTTCTGTTGACAGGAACTGGACTATGTTTGTGAATTGGTCATCAATATTTCTAGTGGTGAGAAATTGTGCATCTGGTAATGTATCCTCCAAAATGGTGGGTTCTTCGCCATGTTCCAACCTTGATAAGTGGTATGGGCCCTTGTTCATTCTTCCTGGCTTAACTATGATCTCAAAATCATATTCTTGAAACAGAAGAAGCCATATGCATATTCTCCCCCCCAACACTGGCTTTTTGACTAGGTACTTCAGTGTGGAGTGATCAGTAAACATTTTAAAGTGTCCTCCCAGCAAGTAGTGGCAAAATTTTTGCAGTGCATACACCATGGCTAGTCCCTCTCTCTCTCTAGTGGTGTAATTAACTTCAGCTGCGGATAGATTCCTGCTAGAAAATGCTAATGAATGATCAATGTCCCCTTCTCCAGGTTGTGCCAATACTGCTCCTAATGCAATAGAAGATGCATCGACATGCACATGGAATTCTTTGCTCCAATATGGAAAAACCAGAATGGGCGCTATAACCATCTTCTATTTCAGTGTGTCTAAGCTCTAATGACATTCATCTGTCCACTCATACTAATAGTCCTTCTTCAACAACTTCTCCATTGGTGTTGTAATCTGGGCATATCCTTTGATAAATTTCCTGTAATATCCAGTATGGCCCAATGTAGTGCGCAATTGTTTGACTGAAGTAGGAGGTGGCAAATCAACTATAATTGCAATTTTAGATGGGTCTACTAGCAATCCCTGCTTGCATACAATATGACCTAATAACACTCCAAATGGTGAGAAGAAGATGCATTTCTTCAAATTCAAATCAATTTGACACTACCTGCATTTGTCCAACATTAGCCTTAGACATTCAATATGATTTTTCAACAAACTAAAAACAGTCTAGTCATCAAAGTATGCTTCTAAAAATTTATGAAAAAATTCTTTGAACGCTTCGACCACCACCCTGGAAAAGATGGATGGGGCATTCTTCAATCCAAATTACATTACTATATATTGGTAGGATCCCCACTCTATGGAAAATGTAGTCTTATGATGGTCCACCTTGGCAATGTGGATCTGATGGTATCCATAAAAGTTGTTTGTAAAAGAATATACTTCCTGGCCTCCCACATTATCCAACACTTCGTCTATGAATGGTGTAGGGAAAGGGTCATGTAGGCAAGAATCATTCAACTTTATGAGGTCCACAGAGATCTCGATTTATCCTGTCTTCTTGTCTTGTACCACCATAGGGATGATCCACTCTGACTCTTCGACATGTTCAATAATCCCTGCTTCCAACATTCTGTCGAGCTCGATCTTCACTTTTTCCTTGTATTTCAGGTTCAGTCTGTAAGGTCTTTTCTTGACTGGCTTTGCATATGGCTTCAAAGGTATTCTCATCTCACCCATAGTCCCTTTGATTCCATTCATATTAGTGAACTTGGTTGGGAACAAGTCCTGATATTCATGCAATAACTCTGTAATCTTGTCAATGGTAGCAGCATCCCAATAATCTATGACATTGGCAAGCTTCGGTGTCTCCTCTATCCCAATATTGACTTTATTTATTTTGATCAGTTGTCCTATGAATGGAATCTCAACTCTTGGTCCTTCCACATTTCTGTGGCCTTCTGTCTCAGTGATTTTTACCTTCCTCGGATCATCATCTCCATCGACATTAATGTTGTAACATCCTTGCAATTTCTGGAATGGCGCAGCCCATTCATCCTCTTATATCTCCAAAGGGAGTAAAGATGCCTCCTTAAATACTTTTTATCTCACAATCTGTAATGCTTGGTCTACTAAAGGAAATTCACTTTCAAACAAAAAGGTGGCTACAAAATTCTAGATCATACCTTCCCAATCTGAAGTGACAAGGCGCAACTCCACCTGAAGGTACCAGTTGATAGGAGTCATGTCCAGCGTGTTAATGAATCTGTGAACCCATTGTTCTCAAGTAATGTCACTCCAGGTCTCTTCACATCTTCGCACATGGCCCTTTGGGAAACTTCGACGTATGTACCTCACTTCGTAGCTTACTACTTGTGTTGACAACCACACTATCATCAAAGTTTGACATTGTGTCCAGTTTGTGATGTTTCCTTTGTGCGTCCCCAACCATCTTGTTGGTGTAGCTTTCATGACTTCATCCATTTTCAATAGCCTTTGTTGTGTTGGTACACTTGTCTCAAACTGTGATAAGAAGTTTTCTAAAGAGTTCAGCCCATCAAATGCGGGTAAGTTACTCACTATTGTGTCGATCCAGCGAACCTCTTTGGTTAGTAAAACACATATTCTAGTAGAGACTTCATACATCTGGTTCTGCCAGTTCTCCATTGTTTCTTTTGAGTCTGATGAACATGTGTTGTCTCTTCGCCATCTCAGATTCCCATCGGCTATAGGATTGATATAATCCTGTTGTCTGGTTATTAGTTTGTAGATGTTTTCTAGTTAGTATGTGTGATCTTCTTCTCTGACATGCTCTGTGTATCGAGTGTTAGAAAAACAGGACCGTGGAGAAATAAAATAAAACAAATGTGGAAACAAAACATAGAAGATACAAAATACAATAGAGACATAGATTTACGTGGTTCACCCAGTGTGGGCTACATCCACTAGAGAAATTGCCAGGTCCTTCATTTATTATTATCTAGCATATGAAGGGATACAACCTACAACAAACCCGCTGTAACTTCCTCTTCTTTATCTCACAGTCTCCTATCTCAGAATACAATATTCTCCATCAACCATAGCCACAATACATTTCTCTCATAAAAGAGGGTTTCCTTCTAGGGAAAAAAACCCTAACATAATCTTTATCGTTAGATTTGTGACCTTATAATGAATGGTCTAGATTTACAATGAAATTACAATATACATTTACAAGGCAATTTTTCCTTCGGGGGCTTCGCCCCTGAACCCCCACTTTCCCCCAGACCCCCTATCTGGCGGGATAGCCCCCCTAGACCCTGTAAAGGGGGTACGCCCCCTCTTCACTCCCCCACGTGGAAGAGTGTACATACTTCTGGGGTGTAAAGTCTTCATGGGGTATAAACACAACTGAAGGCAAGGACCTTTGAATCAAGAACATAATCAGGCTCTGCAACAAACAATCTCCCACTTGGAGACTGATCTTAACAAATCCACCGTTGTTGTATATGCTGAACTCTGGACCTTCTTGGACCTAGAAAATTTCTCATCTTCATCTTCATTCTTGAAGACCAACTGAAACTGAGCAGGAAATCAGTTTCTCTCTGGTTACTCCCTTTCGTAACATATCTGCAAGATTTTGGCTAGTGTGTATCTTTTCCAACTTCAAATGTCCATCTTCCAAGGTGGATTGTATGAAGTAGTACCTCAACTGTATGTGCTTAGTTTTCTAATGGAAGGCTAAGTTCTTTGCAATATGAATTGAACTCTCACTATCATAGTACAACTTGTCATTTTCCTACTTCTTTCTTAATTCCTCCATAAACCTTTGTAACCAAATCATCTCTTTACTAGCCTCTCTAGCAGCAACATACTCTGCCTCTGTTTTTGAAAGTGCAACAACCTTTTACAGTTTTGAAATCCAACTTATTATTGTTCCACCTATAATAAAAACATACCCTGTGGTGCTCCTCCTGCTGTCTTTATCACCTGCCAAATCTGAATCAACATATCCCTGTAGAAAAGTGTCTGGACCTCCAAAACATAATGCATGAGTAGTAGTACCTCTCAAATACCTGAGAATCCACTTTACTACCTCCCAATGTTCTTTACCTGGATTGGTCATATACCTACTCACAACTCCCACTGCATGTGCAATATCTGGTCTTGTGCAACCCATTGCATACATCAAGATGTCAATTCTTGATGAATAAGGGACCCTGGACATGTATTCTATCTCCTCCTGTGTCTTGGCACACATTTCCATAGTTAATTTGAAATGGCTAGCCAAAGGTGTACTAACTGGTTTTTCATTCTGCATTCTAAACCTCTCCAACACCTTCTCTGTGTACTCACCCTGAGACAATGTCAGTTTGTGATTTTTCCTATCTCTTTTTATTCTCATACCAAGGATTTTCTTTGCAGCATCCAAATCCTTCATCGCAAATGAATTGGATAATTTCTTCTTGAGCACATTCATATCCTACATATTAGATCCTACAACAAGCATGGCATCTACATACAATAGCAAGATAATAAAGATTCCATTTTCTAGCATTTTAAAATAAACACAGTGATCAAAATGACATCTACTATAACCCTGTTTTGTCATAAACCTATCAAACATTAGATACCACTTCCTTGGATCTTGCTTTATGACATATAAGCTCTTCTTCAACTTGCATACCAAATTATCCTTCCCTTTGACCTCATACCCCTGTGGCAGCTACATATAAATCTCTTCCTCCAAATCCCCATGGAGAAAAGTTGTTTTTACATATAACTGTTCAAGATGCAAATATTCTACTACCACAAGACTTAAAATAGTTCTAATTGAAGAAATTTTAACAATAGGAGAAAATATTTCATCAAAATCTATACCTTTCTTTTGTTCATACCCCTTTACAACAAGTCTAGCCTTGTACTACTTTTCTCCTCCATCTTCTTCCTTCAACTTGTAAACCCATTTATTCTGCAATACTCTTTTTCCTGCAGGCAATTCAACCAAGTCCCAAGTATGGTTATTTACCAAGGAATCCATTTCCCCTTTCATGCCCTGCTCCCACATCCTTTTGGTGTCTACCTGCATTGCCTCTTCATAACATTCTGGTTCACCAGAATCAGTCAACAATAAATAATACAATGAAGGAGAGTATCGTTCAGGGGGTGTACTTAACCTGGTATATTTTCTAACAACACTTGAAGGTGTTTTAGGTACTTTCTACCCCACATTTTAATTTTTTGGTTCCTTTGGAATTTCTTTTTTAGTGATCTCATCAAGCACTGTGTATTCTTGTTTTTCTTTTTCCTATTTCTTTCCCTGCAATAGATCTTTGTACATGACCTTCTCATTGAATATGACATCTCTACTCCTAATGATTTTGTTATTTTCATAATCCCATAAGCAATAACCAAAATCATTAACACCATATCCAATAAAGGTACACTTGTTGGATTTTGCCTCAAGCTTTGTTCTATTTTCTTTATCAATATGGACAAATGCTTCACAACCGAAAGTTTTCAAAAAAGAATAGTTTACCTTTTTTCCTGTCCATTCCTCCATTGGAATTCTACCATCCAAAGATCTTGAAGGTACTATGTTTATTAAGTAAACAACAATATCTACAACATCTGCCCAAAAATGTAAGGGCAAACGAGCATGCAATCTCCTACTCGCACGCTCCATGATTGTCCTGTTCATCCTTTCTGACACACCATTTTCTTTTGGCATTTTTGGAACTGTCTTCTCTCTACAAATGCCATGGTATGAACAATAATAATCAAACTCCTTGCTTCAATATTCACCTCCATTATCTTATCTGAGACACTTCAACTTTTTTTTTGTCTCATTCTCAACCAAATCTTTCCATTTCTTAAAAGTATAAAAAACATCTGATTTTTGTCGAATACAATAAACCCAAGTTTTTCTAGTTGCATCATCAATAAAAGTAATATAATAATGAGATCATCCAAGAGATGATACTTGAGCTGGTCCCACATATGTGTGCACAAGCTCTAACCTTTCACTCTTCTTTTCTTTTTCGACTCTGAGAAATCTGACTTTCTTTTATTTTCCATAAACACAATGCTCACAGAAGTCCAAATCAATTTGTTTAAGATCTAGCAACAAATTTCTTTTTTGAAGTGTCTTCATCCCATTCTCACTCATGTTTCCAAGCCTATGATGCCACAATGTTGTACCCACTTCTGTAGAAGCTAAAGAGATAGAAGAGTCAGTATTACCAGTACATAAATAGAATGTACCTACCTTCTCTCCTTTCGCTATCACCAATGATCCTTTGATGACATTCCATGTCTTATCTGTAAATATGGATATACAACCTTCACTTACCAACTTCCCTGTTGAAATTAGATTTTTCCTTAAATCTGGAACATGTCTTACCTCTTTCAAAAACCATTGGTTTCCATTGCGTTGCTTTATTTTTACCTTTCCCATTCCAACAATTTTGCATGGTGCATCGTCACCCAAATGAACCTGTCCAAAATCACCTTGAACATAACCTAGAAAATGTTTCCTATGGGGTGTGGCATGAAATGAAGCCCTTGAATCTACTACCCAAGACTCAGAAATATTATCTACAGAAAGAATCAAAGCATCTTGTAACACATCACCTGTTACATTGGCTTCCTGATTTCTCTCCTGCTGTCCATCTCTTTGTTTCTTTGTAGCTCTGCAGTCTTTATTTAGATGTCCTTTCTTCCCACAATTCCAACACTCTATCTTTCCAATTCTGGATTTGGATCTGCCCTTCCTACAATTACCATGGTTCCCGAAACCCTTTCCTCTATCCTTTTGTCTTCCCCTGTTCTCCATGTTCAATTCATTTCCTGATGTCTCACCTGTGCTTTTCCATTGCATTTCCTCACTAAGGATAACACAAACAACATCATCAAATTTTAAAGTATTTGAGCCAGAGACAGAGTTACTTATAGCCATGACCAAGACATTCCAGCTTTCTGGCAATGAGCACAAGATTAGAAGAGCCCTGACATCATCATCAAAGTCCTCTTTTACATAACTTAGTTGATTAGTAACCGTATTAAAATCATTTAAATGATCTGCAATAGACCCACCTTCCAACATCTTCATATTAAATAATCTCTTCATTAGAAATACCTTATTGGATGCCGAGGGTTTTTCATACAATTTGGCCAATGCATCCATCAAACTCTTCATTGTCTTTTCTTTGGAAATATTGAAAGCCACCAATGCTACCAAGCTCAGCCGTATCGTTCCTAGAGCCTTTCTGTCAAGAATCTCCCATTCTTTGTCCTTCGTAGCCTCCGACTTCTTTGCTATTCTGCCCAATGGTAGGAATAGATCCTTCTAATATAAATAGTCTTCCATCTGCATCTTCCATAACTGGTAGTTTTGGCCATTAAATTTCTCAAACCTAAACTTTCCATCTTCCGACATTGCTCCCACTCGAACCAGGAACCCTCTTTTCCTGGGAGTTACCTTTCACTCTAATACCAATTGTTATAAAAATAGGACCATGGATCAATAAGATAAAACAAATGTAGAAACAAAACACAGAAGATACAGAATACAATAGAGATAGATTTACATGGTTCACCCAGTGTGGGGTACATCCACCAGAGAAATTGCCATGTCCTTCCTTTATTATTATCCAACATATGAAGAGATACAACCTACAACAAACCTATTATAACTTCCTCTTCTTTCTCTCACAATCTCCTATCTCAGAATACGATATTCGCCATCAACCATAGACAAAACACATTTCCCTCATAAAAGAGGGTTGCCTTCTAGGGAAAAAAATCCTAACATAATATTTATCATTAGATCTGCGAACTTATAATGAATGGTCCATACTTACAATGAAATTACAATATACATTTACAAGGCAATTTTTCTTTCAGGGGCTTCGCTCCCAAACCCCCACTGGGGACCTGCTTTCCTCTAGACCCCCCATTCTGGGGGATAGCCCCCGTGGACCCTGTAGAGGGGGTATCCCCCCTCTGAACTCCCCTGCGTGGAAGAGTGTACATATTTCTGGGGTGTAATGTCTTCATGGGGTATAAACACAACTGAAAGCAAGGACCTCTGAATCAAGAACATAAGGCTCCACAACCAACATCGAGGATCCTCATCTAGATATAAAGGTGCAATGACCCTAAGGCCATCTCTTTCAAATGTCATACGCCTCTTATTTAGATCAACAATAGTAGAATTGTTGAAGGATTAATCAATTCCTAATAATCCAGGATAAGGGCAACTGTCATCAACAATTTCAATTATTTCAAAATCTTCAAAGGTTCTAACTCAATCGATGTCCACAGGGACATGCTCCAATCATCCAAATGGGTTGACAACTTGTTGATTAGCCATTCTAAGCCTGATAGGAGAATAGATCAACTTTGGTTTTCCCATCAGTGCCCAGGTTTTCTTCATCATGAAGTTGACCTCCGACTCTAAGTCGAGGACAACATAGTCTATATCATATTCTCCTATTTGAGAATTCAGGTGTAATTCTTTATTTTTTCTTCTCCTTTTCCCAATTTGGTACACTGCCCAATTCAACAAGGAATCTATCTTTCCTAGTTCATACTGCTTTATTAAATCTTGTAATTCTTGTACAATGCTTTTATCTTGAATCGTCTTAACACAAGTGCACAAAAATTCCATGAGTTTGCTTACTTCTTTTCCTTCTGTTAGCGACGTAGATGGATCAAATGCCCGAGGCATGCCATATTCTTTGATTTCTGGTTGTTTCTTTGCTAAAGAACCCTGATCTCCTTTGAACTCTTTTCTTTCCTCCTCAAATATATTTAATTCTTTCTTAGCATCGAATGTTAGGGTCTTCTCTATAGTTTTCCTGACTCTGTGGTCGTCTATAGTCTTTCCTTGGGCTGCTCTATCTTCTCCTGTAGCAACACCTCCTCGAGTGATAACAATGACTCTAGGGTCTGCTTCGCAAGGTTCAACATATATCATTTGTACTTGTGGGTTTTGCTGAGGTCCTTGTCTTTCCTGGAGCTTAGCTAGCTACAAAAGGCAGTCCTCGATGACATGCTTGAAGGAATTGCAATAACTGCAGGTTGTGCAAGGGTTCTGGTAGTCCCTCGCTAAATGTCTTGGCTACGCTCAGTTGTAATAGATTATTTGTCCTCGCCCTCGACCCAACCTCCTCCTTGTCCTCATCCTCTGTATCCACCACGAGGATTGAAACTTCCTCTTCCTGGAGAATTATATTATGCATTGTTTCCTTCTTGGTGTACTTCACCTTGGATCTTGTATATGTCTCTTGATCTTTCATGCATCAGGTCAAAATCCCTACAATCTCTATCATAATTCCCTATGGACTTACAGAATGTGAAGTACAAGTATGTGGGTGTCTGAACGTACTTCTACATATAGTAGCACTCACCAAGGCGATGTTGATTTCTGCATACTTCGCACCAAGGCAAGTTAACTTGCTTCAAGGGGCTCAGGGTTCCTGAGGCCAAATATTCATGACACAGGGGACAATGTTATTTATCACAACCTTCAGATATTCATATTACACACCAGATATATTGTCTTTTGTCCTTCCTCTTTTCCTTATTCATATCCTCAACCTGCAGAGACAAACTAGTCAGTTGGTTCAAGATCTGGCTCATGCCCGAGCTAGATTTTCCCATAGGTGTTGATTCAAGCTTCATGGCGATCTCCAAAGCTTTTGCATGTGATGCAATCTTCTGCTACATCATGGGAATTCTGATGTGTGGTAAAAGAGAAGCGATGAACCGTTCTTTGTTCTGCTCATATGGGATCTTAAAAGTCAATCATCCTGTTAGGGTCTTGAATTTCTGATCGAAGTCCCAAACAGGTTCGGTTACCTTCTGTTTGATCTCCTTCAACTCAGTAATACACTATGACTCCGACTTAGATTTTTTAAACTCTACAACCACCGTGTTCTTGATCTCATTTTGTGGCTTAGGCTGTGCAAGTCCTTGGATAAGCTTCATGTACTGGCTCAGTGCGCGATCCCTCAACGTAGTTCTAAACTAGTTTCTTTTAACAACTTCATCGATAATATTTTTAATGTTCCATACAGTCTCGCATAGGAACCAGTTTTGATCAAGATATTCAGATCCATCTCCTTTAAATATAGGGAGCCTCATCTCATCTTCCATAGAGCTACCTAGGTTTCCTGTCTGAGTAGATGTTGAACTACTAGTAATAGTAGTCTGCGGACTCTGGTGATTCATAATATTCTGATTACTTAGCATTTCTGAATTAGCAGAAGGATCGATATTACTGACTTCAGTGGTATGCGCAGTTCCTGATGTCTCTAGCTCATTGTGGAAAATTTATTCAACTTCCTCTTCCTCTGCTCTGGTGGGTTCTAAAGGTTCTTCGTCTATCAGATCTTCCTCTTCTCCACTGTAGAAACCCTCATCTCCGTAGTTTTTCTTGAACAGGTTCTCAAGGTGAACCCCTCGAAAACATTTCCCATTGCGTGTATTTTTGGCTTCTGTGTCGCTGTCATTGTCCGAATTCTTGAACATTAGCCTTTTCAGATCCAACCAATCCACTGTATCTTCAAGACATTCTTTTCATGCAACAACATCTTGATTCTTAGCTTCAAAAATTGTAAAATGTTTTCTCTGGGTCCTTTGAAGAAGTATCTCTCGACCTGGCTATATGATTATGTTCTGTCAACAACAAATTCGGTGATATACCCTACAATGGTACTATCGAACCAGTGATCTACAACCCTTGATACAAAATTGTCGACTCTCTTAACCTTCTTAATCAACTCCGACATCCAGAACACTGGAGGTCTAGATCTGATCTTAAACTAGGTATCGACTAACGTAGCTAACCACTGGTATAGATCTTGATGGATTCCTCCAAAGAAGATCTCATGAATATCGGTGAAGATGTGTCTCTGTAGCCAACCTTCAATACTTAGCTTAGGGTTCTTATTTTGGGCTTCAACGAAGTCCCTCTCTTGATCCTCTATCCACTTTTGAATATTTATCTTCGATGGGAACCACCTTCAAATTTCCTTACACAGATTCCTGTCCCAGCAACAAAACCATTTTTTGGCATAGGGGCAGACCCGAGTTTCACTCCAAGAGTGCACCAACAAGCCCTAGATACTGGCCCTTTTGGCATCACCTGCGAAGTAGATGTAGTCTCACTCAAAGCAACTTAAGAGGGGGGTTGCAGGACAAGGATGTCTACAACTAGGGCAATATCAAGTGGATCTATCACAACAACAATACAACATTCATATATCAGTTATCAGCTAGGTCTATCCTGCGCAACTATAGATATGATCAACATAAGACTGCAAATAACAATATAATAATGACATATATCCAAGCATCAATCACACACACGACACAAAATATACGTGGTTCACCCTCTCTCTAGGGCTACGTCCACATAACTGTGCTTATGATTTATTAAGGAAAAGCATACAGTTCTTATCTACACTCTCGTCTAGCAGATCATCTTTCTTCTCTCTCTTTCTCTCCCCTTCCTACGCACCCAGCTACAGGACTTGACCTTTGCACATAGTTGAAGATCTTACAATACAATCCTCTCCCTTCACAACAGATCTATGACAACAATATCATACCAATACTCAATGACCAACAACCCCACCCAGGTCCTCTTGACCTTTATTTATACATTACAATCCCTCACTGACAGCCTTAAGTCGAAACCAAGGTGCCAAAACCCTAGGTACCAAAACCCTAGGTGTCTAAAACCCTAGGTGAACTTGATCCACTTTTTCTACATTTTGCAAGCCTATCTTTCCTTCTTCATCGCGCAGTGATCCAAAGCATCCAATGATGGATTTCTCTGCTTCCTGAGTTGTCCACGATCCTTCCTTCTTGTTGATCTGTCATGCCTGATCTCTTCATCCAACAACTTTCTTTTCCTTACTTCACTCCATCTTTCCTGCTCTTTTTCTCACTTCGACTTAGTGACAATTACTGTGTCTCCCGCGAAGCTCACTTTTTACCTTTCCTTCCTTGTTCTTCGCTTCCTTCTATAACCAAGGGCCAACACATCCTAAGAATTTTCTTGCAACTGGAATTGTTGAAGATATTACCAGGTTGTACAAGTTTGACAACTTTGGGTCATCATATTTTTCATCAGTTTTTGTTGATCATAACGATGACTTAAGAAAACTTTTTCATGAATAGTTTGGTCATATAACTATCACTCATTGCATCAACTATGTAATTAACAAATGGTGACTGGTCTTCCTCATGTTTCATGTAGAGATGTTGTTTGTCCTAGTTGTCTTCTCAAAAAACATTATTGAGACAATTTTGACAAACATGCCTCTTGTCATGTCTCGGGCCCTTTGTGGCTTGTTCACAATGATTTGTGTAGTCCAATTTATACCCCTTCTTTTTTTGGGTGCAAGTATTTCTTAACTTTCATTGATGACTTTTCTAGACATACTTGATTTTACTTCTTAAAAATTAAGAGTGAAGTTTTTGACAAGTTTTTGGCTTACAAGGCCCTTGTAGAAAAGCAATCTAGACATCAAATTCAAAGGTTAAGAATAGATAATGGAGACGAATATGTGAACAATCATTTTACAATTTACTGCAATACACACGACATCCAAATGCAACACACTGTTCCATCTACACCACAAAAAAATGGTGATGCTGAGAGAAAGAACTACACACTAAAAGAAATGGCTAATTGTATGATCCAATCTAAGGGATTAAGTCTAAAGTATTAGGCAGAAAAAAACAACTGTCCAAATTACATAGTAAGTCACACTCTCACAAATCTTCTTAAAAATATAACACTGGAAGAAGCTTGGACTAAAATTAAACCATATGTAAGTCACTTCTGTGTATTTGGTAGCATAGCATGGGCTCACATTCATGATGAGAAAAGGAAAGAATTACAACGTAAAAGTGAGAAGTGTATATTTGTTGGTTATTCTAAAGATGTCAAAGGCTATATATTTCTTCAATCACATTGTAATGAAATTATTATTAGAGAAGATGTTAAATTTGATGAAAATATCTTGGTCTGCGAGCCTAATTTGACATTTGTGCCTTCTTCGACCTGCGAGCCATCTTCAAAATTTGTGCCTTCTTTTGTTTCTATTCTAGTTTCTTATTTATATGATGACAGTGAGGATGAAAATCCACCTTCACCTTCTCACCTTCCCCCAGATGATTCCTTTTAACCTAAACGAACACTAGTTCCACTGCTCTTCCTAGATGGGTCTATTCAACACGAGAAGAAGTTGGTGGTCTTTTCGGTGATCCTTCATATTAGTGTCGAACACATTGACAGTTCTAGTGGGCCTCTTCTCTTTTGGCTCAAGTTTCAAAGACTCATGATCGAGAGACATTTGTAGAAGCTTCATATCGTCCATATTGGGATACAACAATAAATGAAGAGTATCATTCTTTAATGCCAAATGATACTTTGGATCTTGTACCTCTTCCAAAAGGAAGAAAACTTGTCATATGTAAATGGGTCTATAGAACTAAGTATGGATCAGATGAAAGTGTTGAAAGATGCAAATCTTGGTTAGATTCCAAATGGTTTTACGAAGTTGAAGGAATTGACTATAATGAAATTTTTTCCCCTGTACCCAAAATGAATTCCATCTGCCTTGTTCCTGCCCTTGCTGCCTCACATAAATGGGAGTTCCATCATATGGATGTTAAATCTGCCTTCTTGTATGGAGATTTGCAAGAAGAATTATACATGGAACAACATCCTGGCTATGTCCAGGATGACTCTATCCTTGTTTGTTGCATTAAGAAGTCTCTTTATGGTCTTAAACAAGCTCCTTGAGCTTGGTATGACAAAATGGACAAATTTCTTATTGACACTAGATTATTTAGATGCCATTCTGATCTTAATGTCTATAGCAAGAAATTAGGAATCCATATCATAATCCTTTTCCTTTATGTTGATGAACTTATCCTTACAAGTAGTGACTCAAAAATTTTAAACCATCTGAAAACCAACCTTAAGAAGAAATTTGAAATGAGAGACTGAGGTTTTTTGCACTGTTTCCTTGGCCTCCAAGTTTTGCAAACCAATGAAGGAATTTAAACCAAAAATTTTCACTTTCACATGGATGATTTTAAACCAACCCCTTCTCCCTTCCAGTATGGATTCAACCTTACTGTCACCTGTACTTCTCTTGAAGTTGATGCCACCCTGTACTGTCAATTAGTTGGTAGCCTCTTATACTTGACTCATACTTGTCCTGATCTTTCCTTTGTTTTTGGTCTTGTTTCCCAGTATATGGAAACACCCCATAAAATCCATTGGAAAGAAGCTAAAAGGATACTTCGCTATGTTCATGGTACATTTCAGTTCAAGATACATTATAGTTCAAGGGGGACTCCTTTATTAGTTGGTTTCACTGATTCAGATTGGGTCGATGACCTTGATGATCGTAATTCTACTGTAGGTTACGTTTTTAGCCTTGGACTAGGACCTATCACTTGGGCCTGTAAGAAACAATAGGCTATTTCCCTTTCTTTAGCAGAAGAAAAGTACCGAGCAACGGTAAATGCAAGTTAGGAAGCCTTGTGGCTTCGATAGATCCTTTTAGAGTTTGGTTTCCAGCAACAACATTCAACCAACCTTTGGTGTGACAATCAAAGTTCCATCAATCTTTCCAAATACCCATTTCAAAATCAATGCAACAAGCACATAGAACTACAAATGCACTTCATCAAAAATCTCATTCATGATCAAGTTATTGAAGTGCTCTTTTTCCTACAGAAAATCAAGTTGCAAAATTTTTCACAAAGTCTCTTACGGAAGTGAATTTTTCCAAACTTTGATCTATGTTAGAAGTTGATGAAGTTTTCATTAAGGGGGAATAGGCTCTAATTCCTCCTTCCTTATCCTATTGTGTCACTATTGTAAATCCTTCAATCCTATCCCAATTTGTTCTTAAGGGGGGATGTTAGTATATTTAGACACTTAGGAGTTAGTTAAGATCTACTTGGTCTAATGTGTCATTAGTTAAGAGTGTTTTTCTTAGTGTGTTTCTTTAGTATGCATTAGTATGCATTTGTAGTTAGGAAATTTGACAGTGACGATATGTTCCTGACATAGAGTGATCTGACAGTTCATATTCTCCTCGATCTTAATAACCATTGATCCATGGCTTAACACACAATTGGTCCATGATATCTATTTAAATATCATGGAGGGTCATTTGTCGATGATCGATTGTGAGAAAATATCTTGTAAAATCTCTCTGTAATCTTTTGATTTTTCATTAATAAATTGCACCAAGTGGTCGTGTCGGATGGGGCCATGGATGTTTCCCTGTAGGGGTTTTACCACGTGAAAACATCGGTGTGTTGATCTTTGATATCGTTGTGTGAATGGTTATTGAAGGTGTTATTCCTCTATGGAATACATATGTTTTCGAACATACCTTGAAGGGGTCGGTGCATCCGCTTGAGGTAGATGCATCTCTTGTGGGCAGTCGTCAAAGGATTTGTAAATTTTTTTCCATCATCTCATTCCTTTGTCACTCGTGGGATTCCTAGTGTAACATTTTGAAAGGATATCCTATCCTATCGTCTTTATTTTCACCGACTATGGAAGGTTTCCTAGGCATGCGAAAAAAATTTTCATCAAGAGAAACATGCTCAAGAACCAACTCTCTATACGCTGACCTCGTCGAGGACATGCACTAAAAACAACAAGGAGCAGACCGCTATGATACCACTGATCTATATTTATGAGTGGAATGAAATAAAAACATAGATTTATAATATTAAAATAGAGACACAGTGAATAATAACAAAGATATAGTAAAACCTGACTTCTATTAAATAATAAATATGTTGAAATTGTAAAATGCAGACTGAAACAAGTTTGCTACAATGGTGGTAGTTTATGTTTGAGAAGAGACGTGACAACTACGCTCATTTTCAACAATATGAGTACAATGAGGATTTGAAATCCTTTTTACAATAAACATGAATTCCCAAACCCTAGACATCGAAAAACATAACCCTATGAGATGAAGCACCAAAAGTCATGTGGGCCCCGTTGGGGTAAGTTGGTACATCAACTTCTCGGGGTCGTAAATTTTGCATACAATCTTTGTTTTAGGTGCACAATAGTCCGTTGGAAAGGTCTATCTGATGAATACACATTATGCCATCAAAATCTAACTATGTCTATAATTTGACCATGGATATCCCTAAAAATGTTGTTTAGGGCCTCAAAACAACCCTGAAAGTTCAGGACCAAAAAACTAGGAAAACAAATGCCAATATGAAAGTTGAAACTGCCAAGATGAAATTTGTAAGTGATCCAGTTGGAATAGGTGGGTGGCCATCGATATCCACCTGGATGAGGATGATCCCTAGAAGTGGAGAAACAACAAAATACATGAGAGGGTGTTCATCTGTATCTTTACTCTCATACTCCATCATTTGAAGTCCCCTGAGACTTGTCCCTGTTTCAACACCTTTGATCATGTTATCGATAAATTAACCTCATCAATCATGGCTTTGAGTATGGATTGTGAATAACTATAGACTTGACTTCATATCCTAACCTATTGTGTATGATTACTTTAGGCAATATCTCAGTAGGCAAACATCAAAGTTAATCTCATCTTTATATTTTATAACCATATGTATCATTGTACTATGCTTGTATCTTAGTTGTCATAAATTTTATCATTCTTAATATAGATTCATTTATATCTAAAGAGGAAATATTTATTTTCTTGCATTATGCTTTATTTTATTATAGTTTTGATTCCTACATTATGATTTTATCCTTGAATTAGGGTTTTTCTTCTTTCTTTGTATGTAACTTAGGAATTTTTTAAATAAAAGGAGATTCCTTTAGTTAAAGTCTACAAGAGGAATTTGATTTATAGTTTGATATGGATGCTTGTAATTAATATGAATCTATATAGGTTAAGAATTCTTGCTTTCAAATGATAATTTTTTACGACTAACTTTGTTGGCTTCTGAAAGAATATTTCCAACATATATGAAGATTTGTAGGTATAGATTTACAAGAACAAGCAAGAGGATATTTATTTCAAGTATGTGATGACTAAGGAGGATATTAATTATAAAAATGACTCCATCCCCCAATGAATAAGGAACAGGTCTATGGTTCTTGGTGCCTTTTTGGGAGACACCATCCCTAGTTGGATCCAAAATGTTGTAACTTGAAATTACCCTATTGTTATAGGATAAATCGGTATATGCAGACATTAATATATCTCCCTAGATCCACCTAGGTCTAGAACAAAATAGGATAGGAAATGACACTTCCCCTAAGTCAAAATCATTGAATTTGTCATTGAAGAAGGAATAAGTGACGTACCTTTAGATATCGCTTCCTGATGTCTTTGTTGTCCCTGCTTCACTTTAGTAGCCTTGTGATATCAGAATCTACAATGACACAAATCATCAAAGGTGAAAGAAACAATAATACATTAAATGAAGACTTAAATATGTGATCAAGGAGTCATGTAATAAAATAAGAGTGATTTTATGGGAAAGGGACATGCCGTTGTATTATACTTAATGAAAGTAGAAGATACAACCAGATTGCCTTGATGTCACAAGCTTCCTTTCAGTGGTCCTTCGTTACAACACACACACTTGCTCCATACTTGCATGAAGAAGATCCACTATGGCTTGATGGACAAATCGAGGCCTCAAGCATCAATTCAAATAAGATTCCTCATACAATTATGAATCTATTCTTTCATCAATTCTCTATTCAATATTGCTTAACCTCTTCCTTGAGAAACCTTTCATTATATAGGAGATGGAGAGATGGTTAAAGGGATGAGGATGATCCCACTAAATCTGAGAAGTTAGTAGGATTCCAACCATTCGAATGCCAACTCAATTTATAGAATATCCTCTTCTAGAACCTTCGCAACCTCTTCTCCCTTTTAAGCTTTGAAGTAGGTTTTCACCCTACTTATAGAGAAAACTGTGGACATCTCACAATACAAGTATAGAGTAGCCTGCAAGAATCAGGGTTTCTTGCACCCTACAATACATGTAGCCTACGAACACATCTTAAAAACATGTTTTATAGAAGAAGACAACAGTCACTTTTCTCAGGCAAAAGGTCCTTATGAGAGCCTGAACACACAACTGTAGAGACATCACCAGAGTGACCAAAATAATGTGTAACAGAATGCCCCCCAAAGTATGAGGCTAGAACTCATGACAACCAAAATAATTTGTAAAATGCATGTGTGTGTCAGAAACAAGGATCGCACCTAATCGTAAACCTTCAAACAATCAAGGATTTGCAGAATATAATACCAGCTTTGAGGTAGGCATTCCCATGATCGGACCACAAATGAATGAAATCATAAATGTAGGCCATGGCCAGCAATCATACACAGTGGATCCATGTCACCAAAATGATACATAGCCACCAGGAATACACTATGGATCTATGTTAGAAGACTGAGATTAGGACATAGCCACATGACATACAAAGTGGATCTATGTGTCGATACAAATCATAAATACTCCATCGCAACCTGGACCAAAAATATGAGACGCAAGGTCTTCAATCCCATCGTCTGAAAGTACAAATCTAGCCATGTGATTACATGTGTCGAAGTTTAACATGGTAGAAACCACTTGATCACCACTCATTGATGAAAACCATTAACAAGTGTGAGCGAAACCACCATTGATGTCAATGACTCTCAAGGTACCTAAGTACAATCCGAACGAATGTGAATAAATGAGTTGAAGTCGAACACTTGGAAAAATCTCTCGATCAAGGACCAATGATGTGAATCCACTATTGAAAGCGAAGAGACCTGCCATTAATGCATGCAGGTTCTAAGGTACTAAATGATTTCTAAGTCTTATTCCCAGACAATGAGTTGGAGTCGATGGAAAAAGACTCGTCATAGGAGGGCCTTCATGTATCCCCCATCAATGACCCGAAATAAGTAGCATATTTTTAGGGTAAGTCAAAGTATGAATATGATTTGAAATGGACATAGGGAAGGCCGACATAGTAAGAACGGACAACTATAGATGGTTGACTCAATGGAGGGATTTTTTGGACTTCTATTGAACATATGAATGACACGACAATGGTCTTGGCAGCATTGACTCAAAGACGACCCAAGATATGACCTTGTAGCAAGTCATACGAGAGACAAATGGATTCCCCAACTTGGATTCAAATGATGAACAAGGGGTGTCATGTTCAAGAGTGATGCTTACTGCAACTAATACAAATGCCAAAACACATCCCTTTCCCAAAATTTCCCCCACCATTTCTGGTGAGTACCTCTTTATTTTTACACAAGCTTGAGGAGGATAACATATGCTTGTCAATGTAACCTCATCCTTCAGACGAGTCCCTCGAAGTACTTTTAACAAACCCTAGGAAGGAGTGGTTCGGTCCCATAAGGGCGATTTGATGTTTGTTTAATGAGTCCAAAGAGAGAAAACTTGGGGGGTTTTCATGTTTTGAGAGTCTGAAAAACACTTAAAGAGAACTCTCCCAGTTCCTTTTTCGTAAATTAGTTCGACGAGACTGAAAAAGAGATAAAATATCACTCATCGAACATTTTTCTTCAAATACTTTTATGAGCATGAAAAGAATAAGATCGTACAACAATATTTTCGTTTTTATGGAGCGTGAAAAGAGCTTAAAGGATACTCCCTTATTTTCGTTGTTTTCGTGTTACCGTGACGAGTACGAAACGACGACAAAAGTATACTCGGTTGTGTTATCATGTATTTTTGAGCATGAGAATGAACGAAGACTGAGCTCAGGTTTTTTCCTACAAAACCCTAAAAAGGTATTCGTACATATGACAGAAAAAGGGACAAAATACTCGTACACCGTCGTTCGGGCTTCAGGGTCATCTATCTCCGAAAAACCATGCTCACAAGACCATTAGGGCATTAGGTTTTTAAGAAAAATAATAAAAATAATATAAAAAATCAATGAGAAATAGTAAAAAGTGAATAAATATGGGTGAACCTCCAATGCCTTCCTGGCAGAGCTTTACAGAACCTCCAATAGTTATGTTTCTTCTATGTTCCTACCTTTGCACAATTCCTCCTTTAGAGTATTCAGTAACTCTGAGCATTCCTTTGAGTCTGTGAATTCCCCTGGTGTGCACTCCTTGCACGTTCTTTCTGACTCCACAGAGTTCAAATGTGCACTACTTGCACTGGCTCCAGAACTTACAGTGTTCTATGGTGCACTCCTTGCACAACCTAAAGAAGCCAGACAAAAACCAAGAAACTCACAAAAAGATAGCAAAATCTATCTATAACATGTATCTACAGCATGCGAATTACATTCAAATGCTTAACCATGCGCAACCAATTCATGGGCAAGAAAATTGCTCTTTGTATTCATCTCCAAATGTCTATACAAATGTTTACAAATGCTGGACTATAACAAGTCTTAGCTCTATCTCCCCCGAGACCTCTCTACCTGAGAACTCCTCTCTCTCTCTTTCTACTCTAATTCCCCCCCATTACAAAATGATGGCTCTCTCAAGCTTATCCTCCATCTCACCATCTCTAAGCTATCACTATCATAGAGTGACTTCATTACATAAATGGAAGTCACAGATCTGATTGATCTAGACTTAGCTACAAGTAACCAATTAAGGAAACCTTAACCACTACCTGTACAAAGGCATGGTCTAGTATCTATCAGCCTTACAACATTAAATTCAATTTCAAAAATTGGAGAATGAGAGGGTTGTGCCTCTCCTTTTCATGAATGCGCGCTAGATGTGCTTGTTAGTTGGAGCTTATGCTGAGTTGGAGTGATTCTCCTGCATCATACTCCTCAGCTCGAAAAATCATGATCTCCTGATCATGAGTTCCTTTTCTCCAGGACTGAACTAAAGCTGGATCCCAAACTTTCCCTTAGAGTTGTTCATCCGCTCCTTTCCATCTATGTTGTTGTTGTTGTTGCTGCTTCTCCTTCCCTACTTCTCTTGCAGGCTTCCTTATACTTAGCCTCTCATTGTTGGAAGTCTCTATTGTTGAACTCAACATCAACCTTCTGATTTCCTCTATCACCTTGTCCAGATGCTCCCATGGTTGGATCTCCTTATGCAGTACCCTCTGCTGCAATTCCTTCATCTCAGTGGGTAGATCAACTTGATCCCCCCTACTATATTTATTTCTCTCTATGGAAATAAGTGGCCACTCTGGTGCAGACTCCAGATCTGCAGTCTCCTCACTGAACTTATGTTCATCTTCTTCCTGTGGAAATTCTACTACTACCATTTCTCTTTGTGTTGGCTCAAGTCCAAATTTTCCCAGCTACTCCTATGGTTGGTATGCTCCTCCATATGCTTCCAACTTGATCTATTTGATATGCAAGGTTTGCAGTATCAAACTCTTCTCCAGAGCTTCCAATTCTTCATACAGATCAACAAAATCCATGTTGTTTGCTTTCTCCTCTTCTACTTTTTCTGCAGCTTCCAGTACCGCAGTGATTTCCTGTCCATCTTCTTGGCTGAAAATTTTGAGCCATTATGTTGAATGCTCATCTTATTCTTTGTGGGAAAACGTTAGTGTATTCTCCATTTCTTCCTCCATGACAGTCTCTGTTGGTTGTCTATCTTATGTTGCTACTTCTGCAACACATACTTTTTCCTCAATTGGGCTGCTTGGTAGGAATACTTCAATTCCCCCAATGATTAGAATGTATCTCTGATCTTCTCCTATCAGCACTCCTTACTGATCAAAACTCTCCTCTGAGTTCATGTTCCCTCCCTTGACACCCTGGCAGTATGGGAGTTTTCTGCTACCCACCTGGAAGTCTATGAGATCCAATGATCCCATCTCATTTCCCACCTGGAAATCTTAGCTTTCAGCACTTCTCCTCTGGCATTATGCAAGACCTTCTTTTGATCTCTATCCATTGTCGAACTGGCAACTTGAAAGTTCACTTCAACCCACCCAGAAGTTTATGAGATCAATCGAGCCCATCTTCATCAACACTCCTTGCTGACGCGAACTCACTCCTGAGTCTCTGAGACTTTCAGATAATTTCCTTTGCTCTCCCTTGCCCACTTGGAAATCTGGGATTTATGCCCTATCCACCTAGTACTTTACGAGATCTTCAGCTAATCTCATACCATTGCCCTCCTGGCAACATGAATTTCCATGGCTGTCCTCCTGATAGTCTATGAGATCCTCCAGTGATCTCATTTCATTTCCCACCTGGCAATTGGAAAATTCATCTATGCCCTCCTGGCAGTTTATGAGACCTGAAACTAATCTCTCTTCCTCATCACTGAGGGTGTCTCCAACTTTTGGCTCACAGATGCAAACCAACTCTGTGTCATTGAGGCTTTCAGCATACCTCAACCACTTCTTCAACAACCTTTGCTGTCTTTTGGCCAACAATTTCTTGACTGGCCACTTCACCTTCTTTTTCATGGGCCATTCATATACCCATCGCGATTTTCCATTTTGTTGTTTCCACTGTGCAAGCACCTCCATCTTCGCTCTTATTTTAGCGAGTTCTTTGCCAAGCTCTACCTTACTCATTTGTTGGTAGTCTCCGCTTCTACCACACTCATGGCCTTTAGTAGCCATTTTCTTCCCTTTCTGCCCTCCTGGCAAACCTATGGATCACTCTGCATCTGAGAGCATATCCATATCCTCCTACAGCTCACCTGGTTGTCTATTAACTACTACACACCCTGCAACAATCACCATAGAGCATCAACACTCTGCTTTTGATTCCATTTGATGTCATCAAAATTTCTCCCACCATCTCTCCTTTGCCTATGAACAAAGTAATGGTCTCCTCTTTTCTCTTTTGTCTAAAATCTATAGACAAACAATCATCTCTGATACCACATGATGTAGATCCTGTACCTCAGCAGGGTCCACTAACCTCCCAGTCTATGGATCGATGTTCTTCTGAGACAAAATGGCTCTTTGGGCTCCTGCTGGAACCCACCTTGAATCGAATCCATAGGTCCTTTACGAAGACTCTCCTTGCGCAATTTAACACCAGATGTGAGCCTTACACCTCCATATGACCCCAACTGGGCCTTAGTGCAAGTGCTTTCTCGTAGCTCACGAGCTCATGGGTTGAGGACCCTCGGCACCTCTTTCTCCAAACACTGATACCTGAGATGTGATGGGGTATGGATCCTTCCTTGACAGTGCCCTCCATGCGTAACCGTCAGCTAGGGGTAAGTACTAGCACCTCTTTTCAACTCACGACCTCGCGAGTTGGAGTGTTGAACTTTGGCACTCTCCCTTTTCGAAACCCCGAGAGGCGATGGTTGACTTCCTTTTCGCACTTCTGTTAACTCACAACCTCACGAATTGGAGTGTTGAGTCTTCCTGCTCCTCTTTCACGAATCCATGAGACGTAATGGTCAATGATAGGTAGACTCCTTCCCCAAGCGATGTGTCCTCCATCCGTCACCTGCTCCCACCTTCTCTGTGCACTTTTTGTTTGCGCGACCTGTCAACCAAGCGGTCCCACCAATCGGACGTGTCGCATGTTCACACGAGTCTCGGTGCTAGGAACTTCACAACTTCAGTGATCAAAGTGCAACTCCTTCACCTCCTGAACCTCTGATACATGATGTGGCAAGATGCCAGATCTCATGAAGCTCCTTCCTCCTCGATCGACAATTCAGATTACATCGCGATCTCGCGATTCAGGATTTTGTAGAGCAAAGGCCTCTGCCTCCCAACTCACGATACCCGAGTTCACGAAATGGACCAGCCTTGTAGTTTTGTGATCTCGTGACTCAGGGTTTTGAAGTGCGAGGAACTTCATCTTGCATCTTGCGATACCCAAGTTCACGAAATGGACCAGATCATTGCCACCTGTCCTCAAAATGGACGGTCCGGATGCTTTCAAGATTTTGTGGGTCAAGAGTCCCAACTCTTTCCATTTGTGTCTCTCGGTAGTCGAAATGCCGAAATAGGTCTTTCATTCCCCTTCTTCACATATGAGGGTTAAACCTCGTGTAACTTCTTATGGATCTGATGGTTCACGACAAATTGGCACTTCTCCACGAATTGTCTCCACCATCTGTTTCAGCTGCTCTCCTGCATGACCTCCCAGAGGTTAATCTCCATGAACCTTCCTCTGAATCTGATGGTTATCGATCCATGCATTCAGATCTGACGAAACAAATCTCTTTGTCCCTTGTGCATTTCTCCTGGGTGTCTAGACGTGGTGTGAACTGTCTAGATCTCTTCCCCAGTGATTGAATCAATGACAGTTGTAGCTCCCTCCTGAGCTTGTGCTTCTTCCTAAACTTGGAAGACTTCCAAGTATCAAAAGTATCGACCTTTGTTTCTCTGCGAACCGTGTATCCTTGGGTCTCTCCTGCATTCTAAGGATGTTGTCCCACCAAATCTTTGCAACTTTGAACCCTCCAAAGGGTTTCTCAACCTTCTACACTCCTTGCAGTTATTGCTCTGTGTGCAAAGGCACTTTCCCTCCTAAGCTTTCTTCATTCTCTGGAAAAAATCAAAGGTTTCTCAGCCTCTGCAACCCCTTACAGGGTCCCTGCACACAAAGGTGTTATCTTTCCTGAGCTTAGGGACTTTAGAGTAAGTCCTCTCTCGCACACTCCTTGTGCTACTGAGTATTTTTCTAAACATAGATCTGAAGTATTTCTTGTAATGAAATGCTTCATGCCCTCCTGGTGTTCTTCTGATCAATGCACACCTTACAGAGCCTTCCTTCATAGAGTTTTCAGTAACTCTGTAAGTGCCTTCTTCTTGACACTTCTCTTTTCTCAAAATTCAAAATAAAGTCCTATAGTGCACTCTATGCACTCGCTCAATGCCCTCCTGGTAGAGCTTTACAAAACCTACAATAGTTTTGTTTCTTCTCTATGCCTACCTTTGCACAGTTCCTCCTTCAGAGTATTCAGTAACTTTGAGGCTTCCTTTGAGTCTGTGAATTCCCCTGGTGTGCACTCCTTGCATGTTCTTTCTGACTCCAAAGAGTTCAGATGCAGACTCCTTGCACTGGCTCCAGAACATCCAATGTTCTATGGTGCACTCCTTGCACAGCCTAAAGAACCTAGATAGAAACCGAAAAACTCACAAACAGGTAGAAAAATCTATCTATAACACGTATCTACAGCATCCAAATTACATTCAAATGATTAACCATGCATAGACAATTCATGGGCAGGAAAATTTCTCTTTGTATTCATCTCCAAATGTCTATACAAATGTTTACAAATGCTGGACTGTAACAAGTCTCAACTTTGTCTCCCCTGAGACCTCTCTACCTGAGAACTCCTCTCTCTCTCTTTGTACTCTAATTCCCCCCCATTACAAAATGAGGGCTCTCTCGACCTTATCCTCCACCTCACCATCTCTAAGTTATCGCTATCACAAAGCAACTTCATTACATAAATGGAAGTCATAGATCTGACTGATCTTGACTTAGCTACAGCTAACCAATTAGGGAAACCTCAACCACTACCTATACAAAGGCATGGTCTGGTCCCTATCATCCTTACAACATTAAATTCAATTTCAAAAATTGGAAAATGAGAGGGTTGTGGCTCTCCTTTTCATGAATGCACATTGGATGTGCTTGTTGGCTGGCACTTATGTTGAGTTCGAGCAATGATCCTACATCATACTCCTCAGTTGGAAAAATCATGATCTCCTGATCATGAGCTCCTTTTCTCCAGGACTGAAATCCACCTAGATCCCAAACTTTCCCTTGGAGCTGTCCATCCACTCCTTTCCAACTATGTTGTTGTTGTTGTTGTTGCTTCTCCTTCCCTGCTGCTCTTGCAGGATTCCTTCTACTCAGCCTCTTTTTGTTGGCAGTCTCTTCTGCTGAACTCAACATCAGCCTTCTAATTTCCTCTATGACTTTGTCTAGCTGCTCCCATGGCTAGCTCTCCTTATGCAGTCCCCTCTATTGCAATTCTTTCATCTCAGTGGGTAGATCAACTTGATCCCCCCTGCTATCTTTATTTATCTTTGTGGCACTAAGTGGCCACTCTGCTATAGACTCTAGTGTTGCAGTCTCCTCACTGAATTTTTGTTCAACTTCTTCTTGTGGCATTTCTGCTACTACCATTTCTCTTTATATTGGCTCAAGTCAAAATTTTCCCAACTACTGTTGGGGTTGGTATGCTCCTCTATTTTCTTCCAACTTGATCTGTTGGATGTGAAAGCTTTGCACTATCACCATCTTCTCCAGGGCTTCCAATTATTCATACAGATTAGAAAAATCCATGTTGTTTGCTTCCTCCTCTTCTACTTCTTCTACAGCTTCCAGTACCGCAGTGATTCCCTGTCCATCTTCTTGGCTGAAAATTTTGGGCCATTCTGTTGAATGCTCATCTTTTGATTTTCAGGAAAACATTAGTGTCTGATCCATTTCTTCCTTCATGACAGTCTATGTTGGTTGTCTGTCTTCTATTTTTACCTCTGCAACACATACTTTTTCCTCAACTGGGTTGCTTGGTAGGAATACTTCAATTCCCCCAATGATCATAATGTATCTCTGATCTTCTCCTGTCAGCACTCCTTGCTGATCCAAACTATCCTTTGAGTTCATATTTCCTCCCTTGCCCACCTAGCAGTATGGGAGTTTTCTTCTGCCCACTTGACAGTCTATGAGATCCAATGATACCATATCATTGCCCACCTAGCAATCTGAACTTTCATCACTGCACCTCTGGAAGTATGCGAGACCTTCTGTTGATCTCTATTCATTGCCCACCTAGCAACTTGAAATTTCACTTCTTCCCACCTAGAAGTTTATGATATCAATCAACCCCATCTTCATCTACACTCCTTGCTGACTCGAACTCACTCCTAAGTCTCTGAGACTTTCAGACAGTCTCCTCTTCTCTCCCTTGCCCACTTGGCAATCTGTGATTTCTGCTCTATCCACCTGGCAATTTACGAGATCTTCAACTAATCGCATACCATTTCCCTCCTAGCAACATGAATTTCCATGGTTGTCCTCCTGACAGTCTATGAGATCCTCCAATGATTTCATTTCATTGCCCACCTGGCAATTGGAAAATTCATCTCTTCCCTCCTGGCAGTTTATGAGACCTGAAACTGATCTCTCTTTTTCATCACTGAGGGTGTCTCCAACTTCTGGCTCACAGATGCAAACCAACTCTATGTCACTAAGGCATTCATCATACCTCAACCACTTCTTCAACGACCTTTTTTGTCTTTTGGCCAACAACTCCTTGACTGGCCACTTCACCTTCTTTTTCATGGGCCATTCATATACCGATCACGATTTTCCATTTTGTTGTTGCCACAGTGCAAGCACCTCCATCTTCGCTCTTATCTTAGCGAGTTATTTACCGAGCTTGGCCTTACTGATCTGTTGGTAGTGTCCTCTTCTACCATGCTCACGGGCTTCAGTAGCCATTTTCTTCCCTGTCTGCCCTCCTGGAAAACCTATGGATCACTCTGCATCTTAGAGCATCTCCATGTCCTCCTATAGATCACCTGGCTATCTATTAACTACTGCACACCCTGCAACAATCACCATAGAGCATCAACACTATGCTTTTGATTCCACTTGACGTCATCATAATTTCTCCCACCGTCTCTCCTTTGCCTATGAACAAAGTAACGGTCTTCTCTTTTCTCTTTTGTCTGAAATCTAGAGACAAAAAATCAACTATGATACCTCATGATGCAGACCCCCTACCTCATTAGGGTCCACTAACCTCCCAATCTCTGGATCGATGTTCTCACAACTCGCAACCTCATGAATTGGAGTGTTGAGCCTTCCTGCTCCTCTTTCGCAAATCCACAAGACGTGGTGGTCAATGACAGGTAGACTCCTTCCCCAAGCGACATGTGTCCTCCATCCATCACCTGCTCCTACATTCTCTGTGCGCTTTTCGTTTTCACCACTTGTCAACCATGCAGTCCCACCGATCAAATAAGCCATGTGTTCACACGAGTCTCAGTGCTCATCACTTCACGACTTCAACGATCAAAGTGTAGCTCCTTCACCTCCCAAACCTCTGATACATGATGTGGTGAGATGCCAGATTTCACATCTCTCCTTCCTCCTCAATCGACTGTTCAGATTGCATCGCAATCTTGTGACTCAAGATTTTGTAGAGAAAAGGCCTCCACCTCCCAGCTCACGATACCCAACTTCATGAATTGGACCAGCCTCATAGTTTCACGATCTCGAGACTTAGGGTTTGAAGTGAGAGGAACTCTGTCTCGAGGCTCGCAATACCCAAGTTCACAAAATGGACCAGATCATTGCCACATGTCCTCAAAATGGACAGTATTGATGCTTTCAGGATTTCATGGGTCAAGAGTTCCAACTCTTTCCCTTTGTGTCTCTCAGTAGCTGAAATGATGAAATAGGCATTTCATTCCCCTTCTTCACATACAAGGGTTAAACCTATTGCAACTTCTTCTGGATCTGATGGTTCACAACAACTCGACACTTCTCCACGAAGAGTCTCCACCGTCCATTTCAGCTGCTCTCCTGTGCGACCTCCCAGAGGTTAAACTCCATGCACCTTCCTCCAGTTTTGATGGCTATCGGTCCATGCGTTCAGATCTGATGGACCGGATCTCTTTCTCCCTTGTGCATTTCTCCTGGGTGTCTAGATGTAGTGTGAACGATCGATATCTCTTCCCCAGTGCCTGAACCAATGGCAGTTGTAGCTCCCTCCTGAGCTTGCACTTCTTTCTGAACTTGGAAGTCTTCCAAGTATCAAAGGTATCAACCTTTGTTTCTCTGTGAACCCTGTATCCTTGGGTCTCGCTTACGTTCTAAGGATGTTGTCCCACTTAAGATTTGCAACTCTGAACCCTCCAAAGGGTTTCTCAACCTTCTGCACTCCTTGCAATTATCGCTCTGTCCGCAAAGGCACTTTCCCTCCTAAGATTTATTCACTCTCTGGAAAATCTCAAAGGTTTCTCAGCCTTTGCAACCTCTTACAAGGTCCCTGCACACAAAGGTGCTATCTTTCCTGAGCTTAGGGAGTTTAGAGTAAGTCCTCTCTTGCACACTCCTTGTCCTACTGAGTATTTTGCTAAACTTAGATCCTAAGTATTTCTTGTAATGAAATGATTCATGCCCTCCTGGCGTTCTTCTAATCAATGCACACCTTGCAGAACCTTCCTTCACAGAGTGTTTAGTAACTCTATAAGTGCCTTATTCTTGACACTTCTCTTTTCTCAGAACTCAAAATAGAGTCCTCTGGTGCACTCTATGTACTCGCTCAATGCCCTCTTGGAAGAGCTTTACACAACCTCCAATAGTTATGTTTCTTCTCTGTCCCTACCTTTGCACAGTTCCTCCTTCAGAGTATTCAGTAACTCTTAGGCTTCCTTTGAGTCTGTGAATTCCCCTGGTGTGCACTCCTTGCACATTCTTTCTGACTCCGTAGAGTTCAGATGCACACTCCTTGCACTGGCTCCAGCAATTCTAGTGTTCTGTGGTGCACTCCTTATATATCCTACATAACCCAGATAGATACCGACAAACTCACAAATAGATAGAAAAATCTATCTATAACACGTATCTACAACATGCAAATTACATTAAAATGCTTAACCATGCACAGACAATTCATGGGCAGGAAAACTGTTCTTTGTATTCATCTCCAAATGTCTATACAAATGTTTACAAATGCTAGACTGTAACAAGTCTTAGCTCTGTCTCCCCCGAGACCTCTCCACCTAAGAACTCCTCTCTCTCTCTTTCTACTCTAATTTCCCCCCATTACAAAATGAGGGCTCTCTCGAGCTTATCCTCCACCTCACCATCTCTGAGATATCGCTATCATAGAGAAACTTCATTACATAAACGGAAGTCACAAATTTGACTGATCTTTACTTAGATGGAGGTAACCAATTAAGGAAACCTCAACCACTACCTGTACAAAGGTGTGGTCTGGTCTCTATCAACATTACAACATTAAATTCAATTTAAAAAATTGGAAAACAAGAGGGTTGTGCCTCTCCTTTTCATGAATGCAAGCTGGATGTGCTTGTCGGTTGGAGCTTATGCTAAGTTGGAGCGATGCTCCTTCATCAAGGGTATAGAGGAGTAGGGTGTGATCGTATTTTGTTGTTGTATGTTTGGCAAGAGTGGCATTTTTTGACAACGATAATACAATTGTTGAATAAAGGAGGCACAAAATGCCCAGCTCATAGGATATTTTGGGCAGTAGCATACCCAGACATGTGACCACCACATGCTCCAGAATGGTAGTCATTCAAGGCTTTCTCGGCTTTGTCAAAAGTGAGGCATCGACGAAAAATGGAGTCAATCCCAAGATGGTAAAGAGTATCACCAAGAAATGTATTCGATGGCAGTTAGTGCTAGACAAATGGGTTTTGAAAGTCTGAGTCTGGAGATATATAATGATATCCCCATACCAAAGGTCATTGGAACTAATCAGAAAAAGGGATTCATCGGGTAATGAATCCTTTGCTACATTTTTCGTCTCAGAATAGGGAAGGTCGCATATCAATTTGGGAAACACCAAGGACTTCTTGGACTTAGCGCGTTCAAATTATAAGTCAAACTCCTAGAGTATTACGATCCATTTGGAGTATTTTCCCCCTAGCAATTAGCATGTAAGAATGTGCTACATAGGGTTGTAGTTGGAAATCATATTAGTCTTGTGTAAAAGGATATAGTGCTGGAAACGTTGAACAACTTGGACGACGGCCAAGGCTAGTTTTTCAACATGTAAATACTTGGTTTTGGTAGTCGTGAGACTTCGACTCAAATAATAAATGACATGTTCGTCGTGAGAATCATCCTCTTGGACTAGAACCATAGCAATGGTGGAGTCCGAGGATGCGAGATATAGGAAATAATCTCGACTGTAATTGGGTGGGAAAAGTAGTGGAGTAGGGGTTAAAGTCAATTTTAGAACTTCCAAAGCTTTGTTGGCAGGGGTATCCCATACAAACTCAGAACCTTTCTTGAGCAGTCGAGTAAATCCGAGGGTTAACTCAGTGTAGTTTGGGATGAAACAACATATAAAGTTTGCCTTCCCTTGCAAACTTTGTAGCTGGTGAAGTGAGGAAGGAGGAGGGAGATTGAGAATTGCCTCGACCTTCAAAGGATCTACCCTAATCCATTGATGTGAAACAATAAAGCCCAGAAGTTGGTCAAATTCTGCACAAAAAACAAATTTGTGTGGGTTTAAGCATATACGGTAAAATTGACATCGGAGTAAAATGGCTCGAAGGTGTGTTAGATGATGGACATGGTGCATGGAATGAGCCAGTAGGTCATCGAAATATTGTTGGACAATGTGATTTATATCATTAAAGGCATAAGACATAGCACGTTGAAAAGTCATGCCGACATTCTTTAAACCAAAGGGTAGTTTCCGATAGGCAAAAGTGCCCCAAGGACAAATAAAAGTGGTCTTGTGTTGGTAGGAGGGTACGATATTTATTTGATTATATCTGGAGAAACCATCCATCAAAGAGAATATTTCACTCCCGGCACAATCGTCGACAATTTGGTCAATGAAGGGGGTGGGAAAGTTGTCTTTAGGACAAGATTTGTTAATATCCCTATAATCAATGCACACGCGGATCGTACCTTGTTTTTTGTTAACCATAACAAGATTGGAAACCCAGTCAGTTAGAGCCACGGGGTAAATAAAACCATATTTAAGAAGTTTCTCAACTTCAAGCTTGATAGCAACTGCTTTACATGGGTGGACTGGACGAAGTCATTGCTGAACGGGTTTAGCTACTAGGTATGTCTTAATATCGTGTACAACAATGTCGGGGTCAATACCCAACATTTCTTCATAGCTCCATGCGAAGACGTCACAAAATTCTGGAAAAAAGACTTGTAGGTGACAACTTCGTCATTGGAACATGAAGCTCCAATATGCACATTTTCGACAACTCTAGGTTTAATGGATATGTCGAGGGGGATGGTGGGTGAGATATTACTTAAGTTCCAACTCTTTCCCTTTGTGTCTCTCGGTAGCTGAAATGATGAAATAGGCCTTTCGTTCCCCTTCTTCACATATGAGGTTTAAACCTCTTGCAACTTCTTCTGGATCTGATGGTTCACAACAACTCGACACTTCTCCACGAAGTGTCTCCACCGTCCATTTCAGCTGCTCTCCTGCGCGACCTCCCAGAGGTTAAACTCCATGCGCCTTCCTCCAGATATGATGGCTATCGGTCCATGCGTTCAGATTTGACAGACCATATCTCTTTCTCCCTTATGCGTTTCTCCTGGGTGTCTAGACGTGGTGTGAACGGTCCATATCTCTTTTCCAGTGCCTGAATCAACGGTAGTTGTAGCTCCCTCCCAAGTTTGTGCTTCTTTCTGAACTTGGAAGACTTCCAAGTATCAAAGTTCCCAGCCTTTGTTTCTTTGTGAACCCTATATCCTTGGGTCTCACCTGTGTTCTAAGGATGTTGTCCCACCTAATTTTTGCAACTCTGAACCCTCCAAAGGGTTTCTCAACCTTCTACACTCCTGATAGTTATCGCTCTGTGTGAAAAGGCACTTTCCCTCCTAAGCTTTCTTCACTCTCTGGAAAACCTCAAAGGTTTCTCAGCCTTTCCAACCTCTTACAAGGTCCCTACACATAAAGGTGCTATCTTTCCTGAGCTTAGGGACTTTAGAGTAAGTCCTCTCTCGCACACTCCTTATGCTATAGAGTATTTTGCTAAACTTAGATCCAAAGTATTTCTTGTAATGAAATTCTTCATGCCCTCCTGGCATTGTTCTGATCAATGCACACCTTGAAGAGCCTTCCTTCACAAATTGTTTAGTAACTCTATAAGTGCCTTCTTCTTGACACTTCTCTTTTCTCAAAACTCAAAATAGAGTCCTCTAGTGCACTCTATGCACTCGCTCAATGCCCTCTTGGCAGAGATTTAAGAACCTCCAATAGTTATGTTTCTTCTCTATCCCTACCTTTTCACAATTCCTCCTTCAGAGTATTCAGTAACTCTGAGGCTTCCTTTGAGTCTGTGAATTCCCCTGGTGTGCACTACTTGCACATTCTTTCTGACTCCGTAGAGTTCAGATGCACACTCCTTGCGCTGGCTCTAGAAATTCTAGTGTTCTGTGGTTCACTCCTTGTATAGCCTACAGAACCCAGATAGAAACAAAAAAACTCACAAATAGATAGAAAAATCTATCTATAACACGTATCTACAGCATGCAAATTACATTCAAATGCTTAACCATGAGCAAAAAATTGATGGGAAGGAAAACTGCTCTTTGTATTCATCTCCAAATGTCTATACAAATGTTTACAAATGCTAGACTGTAACAAATCTCATCTCTGTCTCCCTCGAGACCTCTCCACCTGAGAACTCCTCTCTCTCTCTCTCTTTCTACTCTAATTTCCCTCCATTACAAAATGAGGGCTCTCTCAAGCTTATCCTCCACCTCACCATCTCTGAGCTATTTCTATCACAGAGCAACTTCATTACATAAATGGAAGTCACAGATCTGACTGATCTTTACTTAGATGCAAGTAACCAATTAAGGAAACCTCAACCACTACCTGTACAAAGGCGTGGTCTGGTCTCTATCAACCTTACAACATTAAATTCAATTTCAAAAATTGGAAAATGAGAGGGTTGCGCCTCTACTTTTCATGAATGCACACTGGATGTTCTTGTTGGCTGGTGCTTATGCTGAGTTGGAGTGATTCTCATGCATCAAGGGTGTAGAGGAGCAGGGTGTGATCGTATTTTGTTGTTGTATGTTTGGCAAGTGTGGCATTTTTGGACAACGATATTACAATCGTTGAATAAAGGAGGCCAAAAATGCCCAACGCGTAGGATCTTTTGGGCAGTAGCATACCCAGACATGTGACCACCACATGCTCCAAAATGGAAGTCATTCAAGGCTTTCTTGGCTTCATCAAAAGTGAGGCATCGGTGAAAAACATAGTCAATCCCACGATGATAAAGAGTATCACCGAGGAACGTATTCGACGGTGGTTAGTGCTAGACAAATGGGTTCGGAAAGTCTAAGTCTAGAGATATATAATGATATCCCCATACCAAAGGTCATCGAAACTGATCGGAAAAAGGGATTCATCAGGTAATGAATCCTTTGCTACATTTTTCATCTCAGAACAGGGAAGGTCGCATATCAATTTGGGAAACACCAAGGATTTATTGGACTTAGCATGTTTGAATTATAAGTCAAACTCCTAGAGTATTATGATCCACTTGGAGTATTTTCCCCCTAGCAATTAGCATGTAAGAATGTTCTACATAGGGTTGTAGTTGGAAATCATAGTAGTCTTGCGTAAAAGGATATAGTGCCGAAAACGTTGAACAACTTGGATGGTGGCCAAGGCTAGTTTTTCAACATGTAAATACTTGGTTTTGGTAGTCATGAGACTCCGACTCAAATAATAAATGACATGTTCATCATGAGAATCATCCTCCTGGACTAGAACCATAGCAATGGTGGAGTCCGAGGCTGCGAGATATAGGAAATAATCTTGACTCTAATTGGGTGGGAAAAGTAGTGGAGTACGGGTTAAAGTCGGTTTTAAAACTTTGAAAGATTTGTTGGTAGGGGTATCCCATACAAACTCAGAACCTTTCTTGAGCAGTCGAGTAAATACAAGGGTTAACTCAGTGTAGTTTGGGATGAAACAATGTAGAAATTTTTCCTTCCCTTGCAAACTTTGTAGCTGGCGAAGTGAGGATGGAGGAGGGAGATTGAGAATTGCCTTGACCTTTAAAGGATCTACCCTGATCCCTTGACATGAAAGAATAAAGCCCATAAGTCAACCGAATTCTACATAAAAAACACATTTGTGTGGGTTTAAGTGTATACGGTAAAATCGACATCGGAGGAAAATGGCTCAGAGGTGTGTTAGATGATAGACACAGTGCATGGAATGAGCCAATAGGTCATCGAGATATAGTTGGAAAATGTGTTTTATATCATTAAAGGCATAAGACATAGCACGTTGAAAAGTCATGCTGACATTCTTTAAACCAAAGGGTAGTTTGCGGTAGGCAAAAGTGCCCCAAGGACAAATAAAAGTGGTCTTATGTTGGTAGGAGGGTACGATATTGATTTGATTATATCCGGAGAAACCATCCATCAAAGAGAAGATTTCACTCCCGTCACAATCGTCGATGATTTGGTCAACGAAGGGGGTGGGAAAGTTGTCTTTAGGACAAGCTTTTTTAATATCCCTATAATCAATGCACACACGGATCATACCTTGTTTCTTGTTAAATAGAACAAGATTGGAAACCCAGTCAGTTAGAACCACAGGGTAAATAAAGCCAGCTTTAAGAAGTTTCTCAACTTCAATCTTGATAGCAACTGCTTTACATGGGTGGACCAGATGAAGTCATTGTCGAACAAGTTTAGCTACCAGGTATGTCTTAATATCGTGTACAAAAATGTTGGGGTCAATACCCAACATTTATTCATAGTTCCATGTGAAGACGTCACAAAATTCTTGAAAAAAAGACTTGTAGGTGACAACTTCATCATTGGAACACGAAGCTCCGATGTGCACATTTTCGACAACTCCAGGTTTAATGGATATGTCGAGGGGGATGGTGGGTGAGATATTGATTAAGTTCCCTTCGTAGAACATATCATGTGGAGACAACGATCGACGGAGTCGAGATCCATTGGTAACTCTCAATGGTGTGTTGTTCTAGGAAGAGGATGGAACGATGATGTCCATCATCCCAAGGGGTATCTTCTATAGACATAACAGACATAATAATCTCATCTGTAGGAAAAATGACACAGAATTGATCCAAAGATAAATCACCAAGAGAGGGGGTATACGGGGTTTCCGTTTGAATGGCTTGATAAGTGGATTCGACCGGACTTAAAGCAATTTGGTCACCATAGCGAAGATCATCACTGGAGTTGGGTATTATCCACGGTTCAGAAGACGTAAGGGTTTCTTGAAAAGAGGTGGAAATCATGTTGATCGAGGTGACAGACGGATGTGGAATATCGGGTGGTAGAATGGGGAAAGTACCCATCAAAGAGGAATCTTTAAGAAGACCTACACCAACATTCTCATATCTAGGGAGTGTTTTCGCAATGAAAGGTACGTTGCTGGTATGTATATCAAAGTTAAAGAAGGCCAACTGGTCCACCGTAATTACTTTTCCTTGATGTGGGAAACGTACGACCTAGAAAAGAGTGGACACAACTGCATGCATGAAATCGATCCATCTATGACCAAGTAGAAGGTTGTAATCGAGAGGAGCGTCAAAGACCTCAACTTCAACATTGACTGTTTTTCCTTCTAACATAATAGGCAACGAATGGAGGACACTGTAAGGCTTAAATACAAAGCCATTAAAGGCTTTGAGTGTGTTGTGTGATTCGGTTAAGGGAAGAGAGCTGATGGCTTTCCAGTAGGCAATAGACATGACACAAGTCGAGGCACCCTCATCAATGATTGTTCTACAAATGTTCTTGTCAGAGACAATAACTTGTATTTGGAATGCGAGTTGAGGGGGTAACCGTGGAATGTGATTTTCAAGTAAAAAATTATTAAATTCGTATTTGTAGGGTCGATTCCACCAATGGCTTTCAATAGTGCCTTCCGTTGTGTAGGACAACTCTGAAGGACTTCGAGGGCTGACATCGTGGATGGTGCTTGGGATAGATCTTCCATAATACTATAGTTCTAGGCAACACTTGCATGGGGATTGAAAGTAGACTTTCCGAAAAGATCCTTTGGGGGAGGGAGAAGAATTGTATCTAGGCTTCATCATTTGAGATGAAGAGGATTGTTGGTAGGTGGAGCCGAGGGAGATAGTTGGACCAATGAAGGAGGTATTTCGTCAACCTTTTCTTTGGAGGAAGAATAATCTTTGGCTCGAGTGGTAAGTGTGACGTGATTCTTCTTTGAATCACATGTACACATTAGGACATAGGATGTAGTGGAGGGGGAAGGTTGGTCATGAATAACCAATTAGGCTTGCTCTTGAGAAGGGAAGGGTTGCGAAAACACGGTCGAGGTAGGTGGTTTTAGGGTCCCTTGAAGGAACTTAGTAACCTCAGCTCGTCTTGGACAATCCTTAATGTAGCGATCATCACCACAGATAAGACAAGGGTATCGGGGTTTGTTCTTATCCTTATCATCAACAGGTTGTGTTTTGGTCTTCTTAGATTGCGGATTAGTTTTATCCTCCTTATTCTTACCCTTCTCTTTTTTGGATTTATTCTTTTCGACAGGGGTGGTTTGAACAGAGTTCACCTCATAAGTCTTACTGGCGGGAGGAGTAGTAGACAGAGCATGTTGAACATTAGAAGCAATGGACTTGGGGTTGGTGGGAGAGGCTTATGCAGAGTGGGGTTGGGTATGGAAAGTCCCAATCAAACCATCATCTGCATGAGAAGAAACATGAGTAGTTGAAGCAGCAGTAGTAGAAGGAAGAGGTGTTTTAGGGAGTAAATCGTAAAGAGTACATGTTTGTGAGTAAACGAGGTCAAGGTATTGAGCACGACTGATCACCTATTCTCCTGTGACAACTCCACCCATGGTGATGTCACAAGAAATGTCATTCACGAATGATTTCGTGAACCACTCTGCTAGTAACTGATCGGGAAGCTCAAGTTTGATGAGACGTCATCTCCATCGCCACTCATGAATGTGATCAGAGATATGAGTGGCTTTGGTTTGTTTGAAAGAACTCAAAATTTTGGTTCCCATTTCGTAACAGATCGGTAACTGGTAGTGGGTGAGGAAATCCATGGCAAGGCTGCTAAATTCAGCGAAGAAGCCTCGTGGTAATTCTATATACCACTTCGTGGCGGAATCCATGAGAGTTTGCTGAAAAAGACGTAATCGAATAGAGTCATCCATCAAAGAGTTGGATGAACACCAAAGGTGGAAATTCATTATATGATTGTTTGGGTCCTCTCCCGATTTACCATTTAACTTAGGAATGTCGGATGGTAGTTTGGATGGTATGACGGGCCATTGAGGAGAGTGACGGATAGGATCATTTAAAATTCTAGATAGATCTGGGAGGTTCAAGGTGGCTAAGAAGGGTAATTGTCTATTCATGTGGGGGTACTGGTGACTTTGGGGAGGATGTCCTGTAGGTATACCAGTAAGACTGTAAGCAGTTTGCATATAATGTGAAGATCTGGGAAGATTCGGTTGTTGGTGTGGAGGCATGTAATTTATAGGTTTGTACTAGTTAGGGCGGTTCCCTTGAACAAGGATGTTGGGTCCAATGTTCAAGTCCCAAATGGAATTAGACAGACCTGGATATGGTTGGCCCGTACTAGGGGGTATGAAAGAGTTATCTTGAGGTTGTTGCCCCCCAATCGATTGAGGATTATTTTGTATAAGATAGTTCCAATATTGGGCCAAGGCTACATGTATGTTTTGTCCAGAGGGTGGGGTAGGTGGGGGTTTCCCTCCAATCGAAGGTTGCATCCAAATTAGGAGTTGACCTCCAAAAGGGGATGGCATTTGGCCTCCAGGGTGAAATTGTCTACCAATAGGAATCTGGTAATGAGGTGTGAAATACTGGGTGGTGCCACTAGGGTCGGTTCCTCTGATAGGGGATGGAAGAGACCCTCTGGAAGGGGGTCGAGGAAGTGTTGTAATAAAACCATAAACAAGATGGTGCCCAGAAGGAGTGGAAATGTCAGGAGTCCCGGATGGGATTTGTGTAGGAACATGAATAGAAGCATTCAATGCATGATATATGGGGGAAAGTGTCGAGGTGATTCTGGGTGATAACAATGTGCCAATGGGGGCCTGGCTAGCCACTGTATTCCCAGTGTGAAGATTCGTAGTATCTGGGACCATTGTATAATGGGCCATTTGAAGGGGGATATTCAAGATATGGTTGGCTGGCTGAGCATCTAAACCAGGGAAATAATAGGCAGTAGTAAAAGGTATCACATCTGGATCGGATGTTTCGGGCAGCTCAGGTGTGACAGTAATATCGATGCCTGTTCCTGAGCCAAAGAGATCTTGTCTAAAAATGCTAGTAGTCCAAAAAGGATCCTGACCTTCAGGGCCTATGAAAGGTCTGGTTGGTAATCTAGAATACTTAACAACAATATCTCTGAATGAATTCACTCGAACAATACGTCTCACAAAGTTGGGAGGAAGTCACAAGCCCTCTAGAGAATCTGTAATTCATAATTGGTCTAAAGAGTCAGTTCTTTCCACTCGTGGAGTGGTAATGTCTTGGGCTTCACTCTATTGAGGAGATTCCTCTGGTGAGTTGGTAGGCAAGGGTTGAGAACCTTCCATATCTTCTGGGGGTAGTCCTTGCATTCTACATGAGCAGTGTGGAGGGTCAATGGTGATAGAGCTAAAATATCATGAAAGAAATTACATGGCCAACTTATGGCAACAAACAACATGCATTAGTAAAATCTAGGAATCAAAACCAAGAAAACAAGACCTTCCTATTCCGAAGTCACTAGTTGGTGATGAAATCCAACGTCAAGACAAGAAGGGTATGGGCTAGGGTGGAAAAGTTACATTGAGGACCTACTTAACGGACTTACACCTTGGTTCAAGCTCCCACACATAATCGTGGGTATACCCTCCAAGGAGCCCGAGTGAGTCTGGCAAACATCGATTCCAAGTACTGTGAAAACTTGCCCCTCCACAATCACCTTGTGTAAGATGCTAAGAATATAGGCTACTAAATTTACCACAAACAACAATGATTCCTAGGGGAATAGTTGACAGTTCGATCCACATGCAAGGGTAGGGTATCTAGTCCGAAATCAACTTAAGAGGCTTCCACTCATCATTGTGAGTATACCTTCAAGCGATCCCTATAATAAGTGCTATCTCTACACCAATATCAATAAAGCAGGGTGAGTAACTCTATCAATCTCAATGCGACCTCAGGTTTGACCCTTGTGTGAGAAGGGCTTCCCAGGAAAAAATGTTTCAAATGGAATTTGACACTCCCTATCACAAGATACTATTGTGTGTTTTGCACTTTGGAGAGTGTGTCTCACTGCCTATTCCAAATCTCTAGCCTAGCTAATGTTGGTGCAAAAGAGCCCTAGAAAATGTTACTAGTTGAATTTTAAAGTTGCGCAATATTATTAAAGGTCGTTGTTACACAAGAGAGAGACGGAAATGAAACCAATGTTGTGTAAGACTTTGAACCAACAATCCGTAAATAGAAATGAATGATACAAACTTTTGTTCAATGAATTTTATCTACAGCAGGGAAAAAATAGTTTTTTGGAATAATGCAAACTACGATGTATGATTCTCTTTTTAAATTTAGTACCAAACAATCATTGACAATGTAAATTCACTATTCGTTCTCTTTCAAGATTTTAATGCCAATATTTTCTGAATAAATGATTGCTTAAAAGAAAAGACTTTAATTTTTTTTTTAGAAACCAAAAAATAGGGATGGAACTAAGAAAAAGTAAGCAACCAATGAAAATAAAATACTCAACAAACACCCAAATCGATCTTTCAATGGAGATAAAAAAAATAAAAAATTGACAAGGAAAAGTCTCTTCAAATGCACATGGACAAAGAAATTTCCAAGAAGCAAGCAATCTAAAAGGACAATTAATCCCAACTTTTAATCCAATCAAAGACTTTTGACCAAACAAGCACTCAGTTCTCAGAATAAGAGATTATACCCTTGTTGATAAAAGTTCAAGAAGTAAAAAACTGGGAAAAAATGATTAAGAAGAGTTTTCGATCTCTGAAAACCAATCAACTACAAGATTTGAAGTCAAGAAACAGTCAAACACTGGCAAATGAAGTTCTTCCCAGGTAAAGAAACAAATCTGGGCATCAAAAAAGATAAGAAGACCTAATCCAAAACTTTTACAAATGAGTTCGCAACCTAGTAGTGGGGTATAGTGCGAAAATTAGGAATTCTCGCAATCTAGAGACTGGTAGGGTGTGAGAAGGTCGCACTGGACTGAAAAATAGGGTGCGAAAATCAATGGTTCTCGCAGGCTATAGAGAGGTACAATGCGAGAAGGTTTGTAATCAAGGAAAATTTCGAAAAGGGACAGAAATTTTGAGTGAACTTCTAGGTCCAAAGAATCTATATGGGTCTCCTACAGACTTAGAGACTGGTTGGCAATGAAAAAAGTAGGCTAAGAGAAAATGGCCAACAAAAAACCACAAAATGAGTCGTATCCCCACTGGAGTCGTCAATTTTGTTATAGGATAAATCGGTATATGCGGACATTAATAGATCTCCCTAGATCCACCTAGATCTAGAACAAAACAGGACAAAACATGACACTTCCCCTAAGTCACAATCATTGAATTTTTCATTAAAGAAGGAATAAGTGACATACCTTTAGATATTTCTTCCTTATGTCTTTGTTGTCCCTACTTTGCTTTGGTAACCTTGTGATATCGGAATCTACAATGACACAAATTGATCAAGGTGAAAGCAACAATAATACATTCAATGAAGACTTAAAAATGTGATCAAGGAGTCATGTAATAAAATAAGAGTGATTTTATGGGAAAGGGACATGTTGTTGTATTATATTAAATGAAAGTAGAAGATACAACCAAATTTCCTTGATGTCTCAAGCTTCCTTTCGGTGGTCCTTCGTTCCAACACACACACTTTCTCCATGCTTGCATGAAGAAGATCCACTATGGCTTGATGGACAAATGGAGGCCTCAAGCATCAATTCAAATATGATTCCTCACATAATTCTAAATCTATTCTTTCATCAATTCTCTATTCAATCTTGCTTAACCTCTTCCTTGAGAAACCTTTCATTATATAGGAGAAGGAGAGATGGTTAAAGGGATGAGGATGATCCCGCTAAATCTGAGAAGTCAGTAGGATGCCAACCATGCAAATGCCAACTCATTTTCTAGAAAATCCTCTTCTAGAACCTCCGTAACCTCTTCTCCCTTTTAAGCTTTGAAGCAGGTTCGCACCCTACTTATAGAGAAAACTGCGAACATCTCGCAATCCAAGTATAGAGTAGCCTCTAAGAATCAGGGTTTCTCGCACCCTTCAATACATGTAGCCTGCGTACTCATCTTAAAAACATGTTTTGTAGAAGAATACAATAGTCACTTTTCTCAGGAAAAAGGTCCTTATGAGAGCCTGAACACATAAATGTAGAGCCATCACCAAAGTGACCAAAATAATGTGTAACACCTACTAAAATTTCTCAAATACTTATCATATGTTATATTATATAACATATGCAGTGCATATGTTATATTATATAACATATGCAGTGCATATGTTATATAATATAACATATGCAGTGCATATGTTATATTATATAACATATGCAGTGCATAT
>ML779972.1:917754-932122 GCA_009831015.1 Picea engelmannii
TCTAGATGCTTCTTTTTAGTATAAATAGGAGTCGAGGGTATGAGAACCCTAGCTTGGATATTATTGTAACAGAGCGCTGCTCGATTGGAGGTTTCCCCCTCGAAGAGGCCTGTGAACATTGATATCTGAATCAAGTGCTATTTATGTTCAAGTGCTATTTCTGTTGCTATTTCGTATATCATTTCTGTGTATTGTGAAGATTATGATGGATATTTTACTGTTATTCTGTTATTTCTAGCATTTCGTTTCTGTTCTGCATATTTTATATATCTGGTATCTTGCACCTTGTGCTGTCTCAATCCAATATTTATGTTTTCTTCCAAGTTTGAAGTGTAGAATTCAGCTGTACTCTGCTCTACATTTGAAATGAATCCAAATATTTTCTTCCTTTCCCATTCTATAAGCTCAAAGAATCCACTTGCATGATTATCTTTCCTGGTTACATCCTGTTTTAGTTATTCATTCATCTATCATATTTATCATTGACTCCATGTCGCCCAATGGTCCTTTATGCCTTAACCAAACCAACTCAAAATCCATAAACAAACCCATGTTCTTCATAGCTAGCCTAATATTCTCTTCAAACAAAGCTATATCAGACAGAGAGATCCCTCTCAGATTCTTGGAGGGATAGATCCAAGACTCGAAGTGGTTTTGATGTTGCCTCTGTGACTGCCTCTTCAGCCTTGGGCAAATTACAGAGTGCTAGCATCTATGATGATTGATATATATTCTCCACAGCTCCAAGGGGACTTTCTTGTCCTGCAATCTTGAATAGGTATTTACAAAAGGTTCAAGTATTCTATGGAGGACATGACCAACTTCAGGCTATGGTTTTTTATTTTCATGGGGGAGAAAGAAACCAAATGATGAACAATGGTGGATTCAAATGTTGCCTATTCAGTTCCTTTTGTTGATTGCATTTTCCAATCACTGATATGAGTATTATAGTGAAAGAACTGGGCCAAGGATATCCCATGGAGATTCGAAAAAATGTCAACTTCTAATCAAGGTAAGATTAGCATGAAGATAGATCATTTTGTTTTAATTCCATATACGTCTGAATATTTAAACACATGTAAGAATGGATAACGCTACCTCTACTAGAACAAAGAGCATTTAGGGTTCAAAACCCTAATTATTCATATCACATGAGGCCTATAATCTAGAAGAAGTTGCAGTGATTATGAGTTTGAGATGGATTTTAAGTTACTTGTAGGGTTTCCTCCTGTTATTGAAGCATATGTTAATTTGCTTGTTGTTACCGATAGCTCTTTATATAGTCATTTAGTTGAGCTTCAGTTCAAGCTTCAATTTTTCCTCATGTTATTGAAGCATATGTTCATTTTCTTGTTGTCACAGATAGCTTTTTATATAGTCATCTAGTTGAGCTTTAGTTCAAGCTCCAATTTTTTCTTTAAATTGGTTTCAGTTTCGTATGCTCTTTGGTCGAAAATTTGTGCTACAAAATCTCTCGTTTGTGGGATGTAATATTCTCAACTTACATTGAAAACACTTCATTTTATTATTGATCACTGTGGCCATAACTATGCTTACATTGAAAACACCTAAAGCACAAGGACGATAAAGAAGGAAGTTTCGTGAAGTAACAATAAAAGAAAACTACCTAAAATCGCCATTCCACAGATTATTATGGTATTGAAGGGGCATTGAATGAGATGGAACATCACCTTCAAAAGTTAAATGTTGCACTCTTGGAGCTTTGGAATCGTAACGACTGTGACAATTATCAAAAACTAACGAATGAGCAGGGGAGGTTTACTAGCTACAAGGATAAATTGTTCGATTTCCATCTAATTAAAAATGTTCTTAGTTTGTTGCAAGACTATTACTAGTTATTTGGATAAAACACAACTCAAATTTAGCACCTAGAATTACAAAAGTTGGTTTCTCCCTAAAGAATTTGATAATATATGAAAAGTGGCACTTTAAATAAATGTAAGAGTTAGCTTATTATGTTGATGGAAAAGTGAACTCCAAAATGAACATTTCAAATAATTATAATATTTTTAGTTGGAGAGTTAGTTACTTAAGTAAGTGAAATCAATAATGAAAAAATGAAAACATAGCTTTAGTTAGGTGTAACATACAAAATATAAATAATAATAATTATAAATAATAATAATAAATAGTTATTAATTGTATAAGGGACACATCGTTAATGGATGGTCACCATATGTTTCTTTAGGTTCTCTATATATTTGGCACTCTCATTGTACATCTATTCATCATATATTATCTATTTTATCTCATTATATACATTCTTATTCAATATATTTATTGTCAAATATGGATTATAGTTATTTATTCAATTTATGATGGATGTTCGTTGTATGAACCAACTCTGTTGTTGATCCTGGCCATTGGCAATACAAGCTTGTAGCCTCATACAAAAAAAAATCAGAGTTTCTTTAATTTATTGAGGTAGTTGACCTCATGAGAGAATTTTTTCATTTAAAAAAAAATCATCATAAAAATTTAACATTGAAGAAATAATAAGTTATTACTAGAGAAGAAGAAGGAAAAAAAATAATGCAAAAAAAAGGGAGAAGAAAAAAGAAAGAAAGAAAAAAAAAGAAAAGATAGTTTAAAAGAAAAAGTTTCAAAGAAGAAGGAAGAGTAAATTCTTATTTCACTTTGGTGGCTTACAAACTCATGGTTTTGGTAAACCATTAGCCCATGGTATTGCCCTACCCTATAAAAAAATAATTTACAATGGTAACTTTTTACAACTTTCTATATAAATGTGGTGGGATTGAAGCCAAAATAGAAAGTCATTGACCTATGTCTTTTGGAGTAGTATTAATTCAATACAAGTCAAAATATATTTTATCAAAATAATAATGTGCCCAAATTAACTAGTGTAAACTATATTCATAGAGTAAAAGTAAGAAGAAATGGTATCATATCAAATTTTGGAGTAATATTAATTCAATAAAAGTCAAAAGATATTTTAGAAAAATAATAATGTGCCCAAATTAACTTGTGTAAATGATATTCATTTAGTAAAACTAAGAAGAGAGGGTGTAATATCAAATATTTTGGAGTTAGAGATATCCACAAAAAGAAAGGAGGAAAGGTTTTATAATAATTTATAAAAAATACCATCATAAATTTATGTAAATAAAAAAAAATTAAGGATTATTATATTTTTTTTAAAGTGAAGTAGATCTAGGAAAGTGAGGGGTAGTTGAGAGAGAATATATATATATATATATATTTGAAAGTTAAAAGATTTAAGAAAAAAGTGAAAAGTGTATTGTTTTAAAAGTGGGTTCTTGAAATTCATACATTTATTATTTATTAAAACAAAAAAGTGAACTATGACATCTACAAAGAAAACAATTTCAGAAAAATATCCCTATTGCTCAAAAGAGGAAGAGTATGGAAGGGGGACCTTATGAATGGAACTCTCCCTTGTCCATATTGTAAAAAGTTTTTTACTTTTGTAGAAAATCAAGGAGACACACATTGGGAGAACCAACTAATTCATTATCAACAACACAAAAAAATTGACAATTTCAAGTTGTGTTGGAGCAAATGCTAAACTACCAAAAAGAAAGACAAAAACAAAATCTTGAGGGAAAATTACTAGAAAAAGACATACATTTCTTACTTAAAAAATCATAACCAAAAGTTATTGGTAGAAATAAAGGAGTCAAAAGATAAAAAATAAAAGGATGAGAAGTTAGAACAAGCTAATCACGATCTCATTAAGAAATTAATAGAGAATGATGAAGAGAAATGTTGTTTAAAGAACCATAATCAAAACTTGGTTGAACAAATCAAGAATTTAAAGAATGAGAAGAAATTATCTAAAAAAGTTGAAGAAATCTCTCGCCTAAGAATCCTTAATCAAAAATTGCTTGCACAAATTAACAGTTTAAAGAACGAAATAACGAAAAATGTAGAATAAAAAAATGAAGACGACAAGTCAGGAAATAAGGAAGAACTTTTATGTTGCGACATAATCAATAATTACTTACCCAAATTAGAAAGATAAAGCATGATAAGAAGTCTTTACAAGAAGAGTTATATCATAAAGAAACAATGACTAAATCCGTTGAAATAGAGAGGCTTCTAGTTCAAAAAATCCAAACCTTAGATAAAGAAATAGATATTGATCCAATTGAATTACCAAAAACATCAAAGGTTGAAAAATGATCGAATAAATAATATTTAGAAGAGATTTGTGTGCCTTATAGTCATCTAAATAACAAGTCATTACAACCAACAACAAGGTCAAGAGGAATCTAAACAATTTTCTTCTTAGCAACAACTAAATGACAACATTGAAAAAAAATGAAGATAAAATTGACAACTTCTATGGAAGCCTAAAATAAGAAATCTTATCGAAACAATCAATCATCAAACAGTTCCAATGAAATTAGATGTAGGATGGATCACTTCCAAAAAGATGCAACATATTATTTAAGGAATTTGAATATTATATTTTTTTGTTTCTTGTATCGCAATTACAAAACAAAAAGATCCTTCTCTAATGATGCTTTGAGGACAAAGCATTTTTAAGGGGAAGGTAATGTAACATACAAAATATATACATATCAAGTGATAATAATCATAAATAATAATGATAATAATAAATAGTTATTAATTGTATAAGGCAAGACATCCTTTCATGAATGGTCATCATATGTGACTTGAAGTTCTCTCTATATATGGAACTCTCATTGTAGATCTATTCATCATATATTATTTATTTTATCTTATTATATATATTTTTATTCAATATATTTATTGTCCGGTATGGATTACAGTTATTTATTCCATTTATTATGGATGTTTGTCGTAAGAACCAGATCGGTTCTTTGCATTCGGTCTGAGTGTGTAAAAAATATGAAGACCTGTAATAGCTTTCTCTCCACGATTAGCTTTCTTTTGGGATCTTTTGTTCATTTTTTCATTTGTCTAAATTATTTAGGAATTCAGTTAAGAAGTTATTTTTGATGAATGTTTGACATGTTCAACTTTTTAAACTTATTTTTCTTTCTAATTTTCATTAAGGTTATGATTGTGTCTTCTTAAATTCATGGTTGATGGAGGGTTGAATTTTACAATATGTATTCCATTGATGGAGGATTGATGAAGTCTGTATTAGACAATACATGTTGTAAAATTCAACCCTCTAAATGGTTTAAAAAGGTTTGTTTGGATTAATATTAGACAATGTCATTATATAAATGGGAAAGCTTTGTATTCCATTGTATTACTTTTAAACCAATTGACATTTTCTGATTTTTCAATTATGTAATAGAATACATCTATGGAAAAATTCTTTGAAACTCATCTTTGGATTTATTAGTAATATGGTTCCAAAAACTTAAAAACAAAATCCAATATCTGTTTTGTTTTTCGTACTAAAATTTCATCATGTTTATGATTACTTTTTCTAAATGATTCTTGCTTATAATTTTTCCTCCAATAAATATGAATACCTATTTAAATTCAATTTCATAAAAATCCAAATCCAAATTGAATATATCTTAAATATATCGTTTTATTCTACAAACTTTTTACTGTTTGTTTTGTGCATATCTTTTTCCATGTTGTTAGTTTTTCTTTTTTTGCAATCCTCTTTATCTTTATGATTTTAAGATACAATTTTTTTGTTTATTTCATTTTATAAATTCTCTTATTAAATGTGTTGATTTTTTTATTTGAAATTTTTTTTCATATGAGAAATTCTTTATAGAGTGGGATTATTGGTTAAGAGTGTGTGTTTACTCTTAGGAGATTGCATTTCAAATCCCTCGAAGGTAGGGTATGCACACCTCTCAAATCGCCACATGAAAGAGATCTTTTATCCCACAAACAAAGAGGTCTCATACATCAATTTGGTGTTTGTCTAGGCCATAACTTTAATACTAGATTAATATTTTTTTATTATTATACCCATCATTGTGACCTTTCTTATTGTGAAATTTGTTACAAAATAATCATAGAAACAAAGAAAACATGTGTCTATTTCCTCTTTGTTAGGTTCCTAGCCCGCACATAGGTAGAACAATATATTCAAATGTAATAAAGGTCAATATTAATAAGGCCTTGCAATAAAATAGAATAAGTAGAATGTAATAAGACCTAATAGAAGCTTCCACTTCTAGAAGACATATTTAGTATAAATAGAAGTTGAGGGTATGAGAACCCTAGCTTGGATATTATTGTAATAGAGCTCTGTTCGACTCGAGGTTTCCCCCTCGAAGAGGCCCATGAACATTTCTCTCAGAATCAAAGTGTTATCTCTTTTGTTATTCTTATATAATTTCAATGTTATTGTGGTGATTGTTCTGGTTATATTGTTATTCTGCCATTTCTATCATTTTATTTCTGTTCTTCATACTTTTTATGTCTGGTATATTACAATTGGTATCAGATAACTTTCCTCGGTAGAATTTGTGGGCAAATTTTTTTCAGGGTAGAGACATATTCCTGCATATTTAAGCCACAGAGATCTATCGTTACATGCATAAACCCGCAGTTGAGGGATTCATACATGAAGGAAATACAAGTGGTACTTAAGCGCACATTTGTTGGCCACCCTTACAACCCCTGTTGGTACCCCTTCGAGTGGTAGCACATCAGATAGAACCTGTGTACGGATCAACCTAGATTACCTGAAGCCCTCTTTAGATAAACCAATTGGCCGCCTGACTGCTATAATTCCACTAAGAACAACACTTGGGAAGATACTCTCTAGTACCTGGGTAGTCGGGTAGTATGGCCAAGGGTACAGTCTAGCCTCCTCAGTTAGTGCCCTGAGATATTGGTCTGAGTACTACTATTGGATATCTCATGTATATCAGAGAGATATAGAACATGGAAAACCCTTGTCTATAGAACCCTTGAATACCTAACCCTTGGGGACATAAACATAAACAAATTAAAACAAACAAGATCTGTTGTCGCACAACTGTGTTCGGGTTACCAAATCACTACACATTTCTTCCTGGTTAAGAATTTGGGCATTTCATCATTGCATTATTCTTCATACCGGAGTATAACTCCACAGATGTATATAAAAAAAAAGGTCTGGAACTTGTTTCACCATTATTTGAGACCTATTCCATTGGATTCATCTCTTTGCCCTTATCACATTCATACATATCATTTTTTGGAAAAAATTTGACCCCACCCACCCCTTTTCAGTTCCCTCGTCCTCATGGCCCATACTTGTAGACAAGACTTGGAAGCTCGCTTCAATACCTTGCAATCTAGTCTCACCAAGACCCAACAAGAAGTGAAACAACTCAGTGTTAATGTTGTCGCCATAAATACAACCATGCAGTCCTCAATGGAGGAAATCAAACAAGAACTGACCACCCAGCTTGAATCTGTCTTTTCGACACTCTACAACAAGCTGCATATCTTTATAGATAACCATTCCTCTGACTCACCTCCACATACTCAAGCTGAAAATTCCTCTCATTCCCATAACTTTCAACACCATCACTTTCAACGTGACCTATGCTTTTCATGGGTGGATGTGACCAAATTTGATGGCTCAGACCCCACTAGTTGGGTAACCCAAATGGAACATTATTTCTCTTTATACAACATTACATATGACTTGACCAAACTTTGATATGGTGTTCTCCATCTAGATCAAGAATGTTGGCAATGGTGGCAATGTAGAAAAACTTACCGTCAAGGGTATATTGCTTGGACACACTTTGTGGAAGAGCTTTATGAGCACTTTGACACTGACACCAACCATTTGTGTTGTATGAAAAAGTTAAAACAATTAGGAACATTAGAAGACTTTATAGCTGCCTTTAAGTGCCTGGATTTTCAGACAGAGGGCATGTTTGATGCCTTTTTCTGAGAGTGTTTTATCAATTGCCTCAAGGATGATATTTGGGCCCATGTCCTCATGGATCGGCCTTAGAGTTGGGTGGAGGATACTAAAAGAGCTAAAGAATCACAAAAGGTTGTATCTTCTCAAAACCAGAAACCCTCCTTTATCCCTCACACTAAACCAGTAAATCCCACTACTCCCTCCACTCCACTAAAGATCCAAAAATTAACCAGGGATGAAATGGTTGAATGCCAACTCAAAGGCCTTTGTTATAATTGTGATGAAAAATATTTCTCAAGCCAAAAGTGTAAGGAACAAAATCTTTTTATGTCCATCTCTAAGGATATTTCGAAAGAGGATGTTGAAACTCCCCTTGTGTCTGAGTCACCTGAAACCAATGACATAACCCCTCCCTTAGACCTTCCCAAACTAGAACCGGTCATTTCCCTTAATGCTCTCATTGGATTCTCTGCTCCCTGAACCCTCAAGCTAATCGGTTACATAAAGCATCGGAAGGTCATCATTCTAGTTGATAGTGGAAGCACCCATAATTTTATTCATCACTGCATTGCCTAAGAAACTCATTGCTACATCCATGCCATTAATAATTTCCAAATCATGATTGCCAATGGTGGATCCATGAAATGTGGAGGGAGTTGTGAAAATGTGCATCTCCAAATTGGTGACTAACACCTAAAATCTCATATGTTTAATATCGACATGGGCGGTTGTGACATTGTGTTGGGTGCAAACTGGCTAAGGACTTTGGGTCCCATTTTCATGTATTTTAAGGAATTAACCATGCAATTCAACCAAGACGTCCACCAATATAAGTTCCAAGGCATCACCATCAGTTCACTTGAGATCATTAGTTCCCATCACATGGAAAAACTACTCAAAAAAGGTCATTCTGGTGTTATTGCCCAACTCCATTCCATACAAGCAACAGAGACACCCTCGGTGCCATAAGACCTCCAAGCCATCCTTTCTAAACATAAAATGGTCTTTTCCACTCCCCAGTGAATTCCTCCTTCCCATGGTGTTGATGATCATTCCATTCCCCTTGTACCCGGAAGCCTTCCTCCAAATATTCGTCCGTATCGTCACCCCTTTTCCCCAAAAAATGAAATTGAGAAAATGGTCTAGGAACTCCTTAATGAAGGTGTTATATGCCCTAGTATGAGACCCTACTCTTCTCCTATGGTCATGGTCCTAAAGAAAGAAGGTTCTCGGCGAGTGTGTCCTAACTTCCGTGCCCTTAACAAACTTACCATTAAAGACAAATTTCCCATTCCAGTCATTGTTGACCTCTTGGATGAATTGAGTGGTGCCCAATTCTTTACTAAACTTGATCTTCATTCAGGGTACCACCAGATACGTATGAAAGAGGAAAACATTCCCAAGACTGCCTTTAGAAATCATGAGGGCCACTATGATTTTTTGGTCATGCCCTTTGGCTTGTGTAGTGCCCCCTCCACCTTCCAAAGCCTCATGAATCATGTCTTCCATCCTTTTCTCTGTCATTTTGTCTTAGTTTTCTTTGATGATATCCTCATCTATATAAAAACCTGGACAAACTATCTTTCTCATGTGGATAGAGTTCTCCATCTACTCTCTCAGCACCAAATTTTCCTGAAATAATCTAAATGTACTTTTGGCACCTCAAAAGTAGAGTACTTGGGTCATCTGGTTGGAAAGGATGATGTCAGGGTGGATCCTAAAAAGATTGAAGCTATGAAATACTAGACTCACCCAAAGAATATCAAAAGATTGTGTGGATTTATGGGCTTAACAGGTTATTATCCCAAGTTTGTTAATAATTATGGAAAGATTGCAACACCTCTCACTGCTCTCCTAAAAAAGAACTCTTTCACTTGGAATCCAACCACTGCTCAAGCTTTTCAAACCTTGAAGATGGACATGTGCACCACTCCAGTCCTGGCCCTTTGTGATTTCAAAAAGACCTTTGTATTGGAAAGTGATGCTTTAGGGAAAGGAATTGGTGTTGTCCTTATGCAAGAGAGTCGACCTTTGGCCTTTATGAGAAAGAAAGTATCTAAAAGAAATATGGGAAAATAAATCTATGTAAAGGAAATGTTTTCTATTCTACATGTCATTGATATGTGGCACCCTTATCTATTAGGGAAACACTTCCAAATTAATATAGGACATCAAAGCCTCAAGTATTTTCTCGAACAACGCATTTCCTCCCTGGAGGAACAAAAATGGATGACTAATCTCTTTAGATATTATTATGAGATCATTTACAAGAAAGACAAATATAATGTGGTTGTGGATGCACTTTCCCAAAAATATTAAAATGAAGGATCCCTGTTTTCTCTTTCCTTCATTGTACCAGATTGGCTCCAAGGCGTTCGCCAAGAATGGCTACAAGATCCCAAAAGTTTGCATCTGATCCAACAATTGCAATCCAATGCTCCATCTTCCCTAGGGTACTCTTGGCTCCATGATGAGCTTCGATACAAAGGCCATTTGTATTTAAGTAACCAATCAAATCTCAAATCCATGGTACTTTCTGAGCTTCATGCTACACCCACAGCGGGGCACTCCGGGTTCACCAAAACCTATGACAGGGTCAAACGTTCTTTTTTTTGGGATGGCATGAAACACGACATTCGTAATTTTTTCATTGAATGTGATGTGTGTCAATGGAACAAGGGAGAAACTATCAAATCTCTGGGCAGACTACAATCACTTCTGATTCCACTTGCTATTTGGAGGGATATCTCTATGGATTTTATTACAGGCTTACCCAAATCGAGAAATAAATCAATCATCATGGTGTTTATTGATCATATTTCCAAGTATGCTCATTTATGCGCTCTTCAACACCCATTTACAACATCCAAGGTGGCTCAAATTTTCATGGATTAGGTCTTCAAGCTTCATGGCATGTCGCACTCTATTGTTTTTTATCACGACCCAATTTTTTTTTTTTTTTTAACAGAAACAGTTATAGATTATATTAATGGGGTGGACTAACCACGGGTCTGATTACAAAATGGCCTCAAATTTCTTCGGGTCTATCTTCCTGAACCATTCTACTTCTATAACTATAGACTAGTGAACTGAACGTCTTCTAAAAGCACTATTTCAGCATAAGACTCATCATTATTTCAGCATATGTCTCAACACTATTTCAGCATATGTCTCAACACTATTTCAGCATTTGTTACAGCGGTGTTTCAGCATATGTTCCATCACTATTTCAGCATATGTTTTAGCACTGTGTTTTAGCATTACAGCATTGTTTCAGCATATGTTTCGGCGCTGTGTTTCAACATCTGTTCCAGCACTGTGTTTCAGCATCTATTCCAACACTGTGTTTCAGCATCTTCTCCAGCACTGTGTTTCAGCATCTGTTCCAGCACTGTGTTTCAGCATCTATCCCAGCACTGTGTTTCAGCATCTATCCCAGCACTGTGTTTCAGCATCTGTTCCAAGACTGTGTTTCAGCACTGTCTTTCAGCATCTGTTCCAGCACTATGTTTCAACATCTGTTCCAGCACTGTGTTTCGGCATCTGTTCCAGCACTGTGTTTCGGCATCTATTCCAGCACTGTGTTTCAGCATTACAACACTGTTTCAGCATATGTTCCAACACTGTGTTTCAACATCTATTCCAGCACTGTGATTCAACATCTATTCTAGCACTGTGTTTCAGCATAAATTCCAACCCTCCTTTGCACATCACTCCTTTTCATGGGATACAATTTTTTGTTGGATCTCCGTCATTTGTGCATAGATCTCCTTAGGCCACGAGGCAACCTCTATTGGCTAAAGCATTTGCTGCTTTGTTTAAGTCCCTAAGTATATGGTAGCAGTTGAAGGAGGTGAAGTCCTGGAGGGTGTGTCTTATTCTTTGCAGGTTCTTATTTAATCCAGCATCATTGAAATGTCCTCCCGAATGTATCATTTTGATCAGGATTTCATAATCTCCGAACACTTGTAGATTCTGATGGCCTCTTGCCTTGGCTATCTGGCACACTTTTATTAGACTCAATATTTCTGCTTGGTTATTAGTTCGCTTTCCAAGTCCCCAACTAAAGGTTTCTAGTGTTATCCCTTCGTTAGAATAAATGATTCCTCCATCTCCCACTCTGCCAGGGTTGCCCTTGGAGGCGCCATCGAAGAAAGCTGTAGTTATTCTTTGCTTCTGCCACCATCTTTGGAAAGTGTCATTATTGTCTCTTAGCCTCCATTTTGTTTCGGAATAGGGATTTTCAATACTTTGGGTCCTAGAAGTGAGCATAGGGTTACCGAGCCAATTCTTTTCTTCCTGTTGTAGCGAGATATCTGTTTTGTGGGCTTGAGATCCCAGAGTTTCTAAGAGGATTCCTTTTGCCTTCACTGCTACCATGCTGGGGGTCCATGCGATGTTGTTGAAGATTTGCTCATTTCCTGCAAGCCATAGTTTCCAGCATACATACTTAGGGATGGAGATCCAGATTCTGGCCCATAGTGTTTTCATTGAGAGCGAGGGATAGCGGTCCTTCCAGTTTGTGAAAAGGTCTACAGCAGAGATATTCGAGGGGACAACAACATTGAGCCTGTGGAGGGTAAGGAACCAGACTTTGTTTGCAAATTGACAGTCTACAAACAAATGGTCAGATGTTTCCATTTCTTCTTTGCATAGAGCACATTTGTGAGGGCCTGTGATATTTCTTTTCATTAAGTTTTCACCAGTCAGGACCTTTTTGTGCATTAGAGTCCAGAAGAAAAAATTAACCTTGGGGAGCGTTGTAGAGTCCCAAACGTCCTTCCAGATTTTAGCTGGGGGTGGTCTGTCTTTCTGGAATTGAAGCATAGCATAGACTTTGGCGGTAGAATAACTCCCTGTGGGCCCCCAGCCCCATTTGACTTTGTCATTCATGTGCACTGGTGCAGCGCCTCGGAGCTCTACTTTGAGCATTTCCAGTTGTTGAAGGAGACGATTTGGAACATTGTCGAAGTGCCAGTCTAACCAGGAGTTGTCCTCATTCCATTTTGAGATATCACTGATCCTCTGTATTCCTCTCTGAACAAGAAAAACATGAATTTCATTCAGGTTGGCATTTGAGGCAAGGGGAGGCCTCCCCATTACCCGATCTGTCCATAGGCAAGTCCGTCTACCGTTTCCAGGAATTTGGTACAGATCCTGGGTAAAGATTTGCGTTCCCTTGAGGCATAGTTTCCATAGTTGCGTGCTTTTCCTGTGGAAAGCATTTTGTAAATTTCTGATTTGAGCGCTGGGAATGTATTTGTGCAGGAGCATTTTACTTACAGGATGAAAAGGCTCATTGTGAAACTTCCACAGGATTTTGCATCCAAGGCTAATGTTAACAAGTGTTGGATCTCTAATCTAGAGCCTGACTTCTCTTATGGGCAACTTTGATGTTTCCCATCTGACCAAATGGAACTTTTGTTGGTTCCCTTTGCCACCATGCCACAGGAAATCTCTCAGGAACTTATTGATTTGCCTAGAAATTGATTTGGGTGCCAGGAGATAAGTTGCTTGGTAGATCAGTAGTGAGGAGAGAGCTGCCTTTATAAATGTTAATTTTCCTCCGAGTGTGAGCCAATGTCCTCCCTAGGCATCAATTTTCCCTTTAATTTTTGTTAGGACTCCTTCCCACAGGGTGACTTTATTGGTGCCCAAAATTAATGGCAGCCCAAGGTACTGTATCTTTTCCCAATCTGCACACCCTTTGAACCCCAAGGTGCTGGAAATCCTTTGGATTTCATGTTCTGTTGCATTCCAACTATAGACAACACTTTTCCTTTCGCTTCTCAAGGCTCCTCACACATTGCAGTAGTTCTGAAGTATGATCTTAAATGCAGAAGCTACTCTGTTTGAGGCTCCTCCTAGCATAAGAGAATCATCCGCAAACAGAGCGTGATTAATAGGTTTGAGGTCCTTCATAATTCTTAGGCCTGGGACTGCTCCTATTAACCTTTCCTGCTCCAGCTTCCTACTGAGTGAATCCGCCATTAAAATGTACAGAAAAGGGGAGAGAGGGCAGCCTTGCCTCAACCCCCTCGAAGATTTGAAGAACTCTGTTGGCCTCCCATTTACCAAAGGTGCTATCCATGGGCTGTGGGTGCAGGCTTGTATCAGGTTTACAAACTCTTGCTAAAATCCAAATGAGAGTAGCACTTGATATAAAAAGGTCAGCTTTACTTTGTCGAAGTTGTTAGCCATGTCTAACTTGATCAACATGCCCTTCTCTTTTCTGAGTTTGTTGGAATGCATAGCTTCCTAAACTAGGATCACATTGACCAGGATATGTCTCCCTTTGACGAATCCTCCCTGCGAATCTGAAATAAGTTTGCCCAGCAGTGCTTTTATTATGTTTGCAAGAAGTTTTGCTATTATCTTATAAGAAGTTTTGCAGAGGGAGATTGGCCTGAATCTATCAAAGGAGGCGGGGTTTGTTTCTTTCGGGATTAGAGCGAGGAATGTTGAGTTAGTGGCACCTCCCAGTTTTGCTTTCTGTAGGAATCCTTTTATCATTCTCATGAGATCAGATTT
>ML779972.1:942708-958553 GCA_009831015.1 Picea engelmannii
CAAAAACTATTGATTATTTCTCATATATATTGTGCATGGTGTATTGTGGTGTATTGGTGTAACTCTTATACTATTGTTCATTGGTCATTGGATATAATTGAATGGTTTAAGTATAAGTTGGAAAAGGTTTTTAAATTGTACTTGATACTGATTCACCCCCCTCTCAATTTCTTTTTCAACTTCAAATGTCCATATTCCAAGATGGATCGTATGAAATGGTACCTTAGTTGTATATTCTTAGTCTTTGAATGGAAGGTTGATTTATTTGCAAGATGAATGCACTATGACTGTCACAGTACAACCTGTTGTTCTCCTGCTTCTTTTCCAATTCCTCCATAAACCTCTGTAACCAAATCATTTCTTTACTAGCCTCTGTAGTAGCAACATACTTTGATTCTGTTGTTGAAAGTGAAACAACTTTTTCAATTTTGAAATCCAACTTACTGTTGTTCCACCTATAGTAAAAACATCCCCTGTGGTGCTCCTCCTACTGTCTTTATCACCTACCATATATGAATCAACATATCCCTGTAGAAAAGTGTTTGAACCTCGAAAACATAATTCATGAGTAGTAGTACCTCTCAAATACCTGAGAATCCACTTTACTGCCTCCCAATGTTCTTTACCTAGATTTTTCATATACCTTCTAACAAATCCCAATGCATGTGAAATATCTAGTCTTGTACAAACCATCACATACATCAAGCTTCCAACTGTTGATGAATAAGGGACCCTGGACATGTATTCTATCTCCTCCTATGTCTTGGGACACATTTCCTTAGTTAATTTTAAATGGCTGGCCAAAGGTGTACTAACTGGTTTTGAATTCTACATTATGAACCTTTCCAATACCTTCTCTATGTACTCACCCTGAGACAATGTCAATTTGCAATTTTTCCTGTCTCTTGTTATTCTCATACCAAGGATTTTCTTTGTAGCACCCAAATCCTTCATTGCAAATGAATTAGATAATTTCTTCTTGAGCACATTTATGTCATGTATATTAGACCCTGCAACAAGCATGTCATCTACATACAATAGAAAGATAATATAGCTTCCATTTTCTAGATTTTTGAAATAAACATATTGATCATAATGACATCTACTATAACCATGTTCTGTCATAAACCTATCAAAATTCAAATACCACTACCTTGGAACATTCTTTAGGCCATACAAGCTCTTCTTCAACCTTCATACCAAATTCTCCTTCCCTTTGACCTCATACCCCTATGGTTGTTTCATATAAATCTCTTCCTCCAAATCCCCATGGAGAAAAGTTGTTATAACATCTAATTGTTCAAGATGCAAATATTCTACTACCACATGACTTAAAATAGTGCTAATTAAAGTCATTTTAACAACATAAGAAAATATTTCATCAAAATCTATACCTTTCTTTTGTGAAACCCCCTTTAAAACAATTCTAGCCTTGTACTACTTTTCTCCTCCATCTTCTTCCTTCAACTTGTAAACCCATTTATTTTGCAATGCTCTTTTTCCTGCAGGAAACTAAACCAAGTCCCAAGTCTATTTATTTACCAAGGAATCCATTTCCTCCTTCATGTCTTTCTCCCACTTCTTTTGGTGTCTACCTGCATTGCCTCTTTATAACATTATGGTTCACCAGAATCAATCAATAATAAATAATACAATGAAGGAGAGTACCCTTCAAGGGGTATACTTAACCTGATAGATCTTCTAACAACACTTGCAAGAGTTTGAGTTACTTGTTTCTCCTGTTGTTGTACATTTTGATTTTCTGGTTCCTTTGGAATTTCTTTTCCAATGATCTCATCAAGCACTGTGTATTTTGGTTTTTCATTTTCCTGTTTCTTTCCCTGCAACTTATATTTGTACATGACCTTCTCATTGAATATGACATCTCTACTACTAATGATTTTGTTATTTTCATAATACCATAAGAGATAAACAAAATCATTAACACCATATCCAATAAAGGTACACTTCTTGGATTTTGCCTCAAGCTTTGTTCTATTTTCTTTATCAATATGGACAAATTCTTCACAACTGAAAGTTTTCAAGAAATAATAGTTTAACTCTTTTCCTATCCATTCCTCCTCTGGAATTCTTCCATCCAAAGAGCTTGAAGGTCCTCTATTTATTAAGTAAACAACAGTATCTACAACATCTACCCATAACTTTAAGGGCAAACCAACATCCAATCTCATACTCCTTGCACGCTCCATGATTGTCCTGTTCATCCTTTATGACACACCATTTTCTTGTGTTGTTCTTGGAACTGTCTTCTCTCTATGAATCCCATGGTATGAATAGTAATCATCAAACTCCTTGATGAAATATTCACCTCCATTATTTGATCTGAGACACTTCAACTTTTTTCATGTCTCATTCTCAACCAAATCTTTTCATTTCTTAAAAGTATCAAAAACATCATATTTTTGTCGAATGCAATAAACCCAAGTTTTTATAGCTTCATCATCAATGAAAGTAACATAGTAATGAGAGCCACCAAGAGATGATACCTGATATGGTCCCCATACATCTATATGAACAAGCTCTAACCTTTCATTCTTCTTTTCTTTTTCGACTGTGATAAATCTAACTCTCTTATGTTTTCCATAAACACAATGCTCACAGAAGTCCAAATCAATTTGTTTAAGATTTGACAACAAACATCTTTTGTGAAGTATCTGTATCCCCTTCTCACTCATGTGTCCAAGCCTATGATTCTACAGTGTTGTATCCACTCCTGTAGAAGATAAAGAGATAGAAGAGTCAGTATTACCAGTACATAAATACAATGTACCTACCTTCTCTCTGTTTTCTATCATAAATGATCCTTTGATGACCTTCCATGTATTATCTGTAAATATGGATATACAACCTTCACTTTCCAACTATCCTGTTGAAATTATATTTTAACTTAGATCTGGAAAATGTATTACCTCTTTCAACAACCATTGGTTTCCATTGCTTTGCTTTATTTTTACCCTTCCCATTCCAACAATTTTGCATGGTGCATCATCACCGAAATGAACTTGTTCAAAATCACCTTGAACATAATCTAGAAAATGTTTCCTATGGGGTCTGGCATGAAATGAATCCCCTGAATATACTACCCAAGACTCAGAAATTTTATCTACAGAAAGAATCAAAGCATCTTGTAACACATCACCTGTTACATGTCTTCATGATTTCTCTCATGTTGTCCATCTCTTTGTTTCTTAGGAGCTCTGCAGTCTTTCTTTAGATGTCCTTTCTTCCCACAATTCCAGCTCTCTATCTTTCCAAGTCTAGATTTGGATCTGCCATTCCTAGAATTCCCACGGTTCCATGAGCCCTTTCCTCTATCCTTTTGTCTTCCCCTGTTCTCCATGTTCAATGCATTACTTGATGTCTCACCTGTTCTTTTCCATCACATCTCCTCACTAAGGATAACACCAACAACATCATCAAATTTTAAATTATTTTAACCAGAGAGAGGGTTAATTACAACCATGACCAAGCCATTCCAGCTTTCTGGCAATGAGCACAATATTAGAAAATCCCTAACCTCATCATCAAAGTCCACTTTTACAGAACTTAGTTGATTAGTAACTGTATTAAATTCATTTAAATCATTTGCAACATACCCAACTTCTGATATCTTCATATTATATAATCTCTTCATCAGAAATACCTTATTGGATGCCGAGGGTTTTTCATATAATTTATCTAATGCGTCCATCAAACCCTTCATTGTTTTTTCTTTCAAAATATTGAAAGCCACCGACGTTGTCAGGCTCAAGCGAAGCAGAGGTGCAATTCATTACGGCTACAAGCGAAGCATAGGTGCAATTTTTATTTTCTATTTTTTTTGTGTTTTGGGAAAGAAGGCGATGACAAAATAGTTTACCTCACCACTGACGATGAACGTAAGCGTACAGTCCAGGCAATAGGTAACTATGACTGAATGCACTAGCATAGGAGAAACAGGGTGAAACATGCATTAAGACAAGGAGAAATGACTACCTGCTCGACACAATAGGACCATTCCTAGAAGCCAAGGGACAACATCCCCCTCCCGACACAATGACATTGATGAAAAAATACTAGACCCTCAAGGTGCACAAACCAAACACATGAAGGCTGATGCAGGAGCATCGCCCAAGTCAAGCGAGCCAGTGCGAAAGCAGAGGACAGCTGGACAAGCCAGCACAAATTTCTTTTTGAATTACACCTTGAAATTGTCGCGCAAAACATTAATGTGTTGATTTGATGAAGTGCACTTTGTATATTGTAATGGACCTTGAGCGGATATATCATATCCTTAGGTATATGAGGCATTTAAGATAGTTAATGTAAAGATAGGTAGGAATTTAATTCTAGATTTGATAGCTTTAGAGATCGAGAGGGAAACGGGATATAGACACCCTCCTTTGTATATTGTAACATTATTATGAAGAAACAGTGTTGAAGAGAAGAGCATGTAGAGAAGTGTATGAAGAACTTCCATGTACAGACATTGAATTAATAGAAAAGCTTTGATTCAATTCCATGGTTGTGTCATTCTCTGTGTATTGATGATATTATGCTTGTGAATGTTTTCTTCTTGTCATACATTTTCTTTTATATTTCGTGTATGTGATTTCATAGTTGAATTGAAGTCTGTGAGAACAAGGAGTTAGTTTCTATTGTTTCTCTATCTTGAACTAGAGAATTCCTGCAAGGAGTGCAGTTGAATCGTCCACAAGGAGTGCATTGACAGACGGGTTCAGATAGAGGTAAATTTTGTTCTAAGTTCTCAGAAGTGCAGATTTGGCACTAGAGCCGTGCAAGGCATGCACAAGCTAGATGAAGACTCAGAGTTGCGATTATGAGCAAAGGGATTAAAGATTTCTGCCGCAGGAGTGTGCAGGATTGAAGGCTTCAACACTTAGCCGTGTTTGAAGATTTTCCGCAAGGAGTGTGTGCAAGGAGTTTCCGGAAGGGACTCGAAAGCTGTGAGAAAAGCTCAGAAGAGATAGACCTTCAAAGTTGTCGAAGGGAAGTGGAGAGAAGAAGCGTCGCGTGTTGGCGAAAAAGTCTCATGGAGAGACCCTTCTGTTCGTGGATTGCGTAAGGAGAAAAGTGGACGGTCAATATTCTTCAGTGAAAATCAGCGAGTTCCATGGAATCGTTGGATCTCTCAGAGTTGCAGGAAGTCTACAGTGCAGGTGCGTGGAAATGTTTGAAGCTCAGAAGAGTAGGAGCATTGATCCGGATCACGAGGAGCATTGATTTTACTCGTGGATCGGCAGATCAGAAGTTCGTGAGGTAAAACTCCAACTTTACACAACGAAAGTTGTGAGAGTGCGAGGTGCGACATTCTGACAGCCGCATAAGCAGTGTGGGCCACAGGTGATAGTGGAAGACAGGTGGACCAAACCATCGGAGGTTCGGTGTCTCAGGCATTGGGAGTCGACGGGAAGATTATTTGGCCGCAGAAGTAGCGAAGTCGCGCGGTAGCGATACTTCGTGTCGGCACCTCGGGCCTTGGGAGTCAAGGTAGGAGTCGTTTGATCTCGCGAGTGGTGAAGTCGCGAGGGAGTGAGATCGCAAATTCGGCATTTCGACGCATTGCGTATCAGAAGTTGAAACCTTAAGTGTTGGGTGTCGTGAGTCACGAGGCGCGATAGAGTGAAGTCCCGACACCGGAAGAAGAAAGTCAGTGTTTGACTGGCGCATCGGGTCTCAGGAGTTTGAAGACCTAAAGAATTGATAGTGAATTCGTGAAGCGCGAAGTTTCGATCCTCCGAGTACAGAGAAGGGGATCGAATAAGAAAGAATCTGTGGGTAGACATTTCGATAAGGGAATAGAAAAACATTTACGTTCTTCGGGCCGAGGGGAAAAGAAGGTCCTAGAGAAGCGATTGTGCTCCAAGGAGTGCGGTCATAGTCAGAGTGGTATCAGAGCGGGATTTCTTTGATTTCTGTAGCAGAGAAAAAGGATTCATCATGCCACCAAGAAGGGAGAGACAGTAACCAGACCCAGAAGACAGGGAGGTGCGAAGAAGAGGTAGACTGGCAGGAAATCCAGAAATGGAGCGGCAGATGAGAGATCTTCGAGCAAGACTCGAAGAGATGGAGACAACACAAAGACACGGAGTTGGTGCTAGGGATCTTAGTGACTCCGAAGTTGAAGAGGAATCTAGACATGAAGAAGAGGTCACAAAAGAGGATGCATCAACCGAGCAGTTGATCAAAGCCATTGCCAGAATGGGTGCGAAGGCCAAAATGGGCATTCCAGTCTATGAGGGAAATCTGGATGCAGAGGAGCTGTTATATTGGATTAGAGCTCTTGACACATACTTTGATTATGAAGATGTGGAAGAGGATAAGAAAGTCAGGAATGCTATTACGCGCTTGAAAGGATGTGCAACATTGTGGTGGGACGAGCTACAAGCTGATAGACGCTGCAAAGGCAAGAAAAAGATCAAAAGATGGCATCGAATGATCTTGAAGATGAAAGCGAAGTTCATCCCTAGAGATTATCAAATTACTCTGTTTAGGCGAATGCAAAACCTAAGACAGAAGCTGATGAAAGTCAAGGAATACACTGAATAATTCTATCGACTGAACATCAGAGAAGGTCATCGGGAGAGCGATGATGAGAAGGTAGCGAGATATCTGAATGATCTGAGGTACGACATTCAGGATGAACTAAGCATGCTAACCATCCGAACAGTGGAAGATGCTTACCAATTGGCTCTGAAAGCCGAAGAGAAGCTGAGCCGAAAGAAAGGATAGTGAGGGCGAGGCAGAAGTCAGCCCAGAGGCAAGGCAGTTGCCCAGGAGAAATACCAGAAGCCCAAGGAGGAATGGAAGAAACCTCAGGGTAAAGTTGAAAGAGGTGGAACCTCACAACAGAGGCAACCATATGTTGAGAAGAGAGGACAACAAAATGATCAGCGAGGAGGTTATGCTGATGGAAACACTCTTCCTCGTACTAGAGGTCGAGGCAGAGGAAGAGGTGGAGTAATCACATGCTTCATATTTGGGAAGAATGGGCACACGTCTTACGAGTGTCCAGAGAAAAAGAAAGATGTAGGAGAAGATCACATCACAAAGGTGCAGAGGCATGATGTTGAGACCGAAGATGCAGAAGGAGGAAGATCGCTTGGGATGCATAAGGTTATTTTGACACCTGAGAAGGAGGTGGAAAGCTCAGTGCAAAGGACTAGACTGTTTAGAACATCTTGCACAACCAAGGACAGGAAATGCAAGGTTATTGTGGACAGTGGAAGCACCGATAATCGCGTTTCAACCGAGATGGTGGAAACTATGGAGCTAGAGACGACTGATCATCCCAGTCCATACAAAGTTTCGTGGTTACAGAAGGGACACCAGGTAACTGTTACTAAACAATGCTTGGCTGAGTTCAAAATAGGTGGGTATAATGATAAGATATTGTGTGATGTTATTCCCATGGACGTATGTCATTTATTGCTGGGTAGACCATGGCAATATGATAGAAATGTGATTCATGATGGGAGAATGAACACATATACTCTAGAGAAGAATGGGAGAACCCATACATTGCTTATGATAAAGGATAAAGAGGTGACGCCGGAAGTAAGCAATACAATACTTCTCATGAGTGGGAAAGAACTTCTTACAGAGATGGAGAAGAATGAAGATCCACAATTCTTTATGGTTAGAAAACCAAGAATTGTTCTGACTAGCACAAGAGTGGATGATTTTCCGGATGAGATTCAGGAACTGTTGGGAGAGTTCGCTGACATCATAGTGGACGAATTACCTCATTCGTTGCCACCGATGAGAAGTGTGAGTCATCATATAGACCTCATACTAGGAGCAAGTTTGCCGAATAAAGACGCATACAGGTTGATGTTGGAAGAAAATGAGGAGGTCAAGAAGCAAGTCCAGAATTTGATGGACAAAGGATTGGTCAGAGAAAGCTTGAGTCCATGTGTTGTTCCAACAATACTCATCCCAAAGAAAGATGGAGGCTGGAGGATGTGTACCGATTCAAGAGAGATCAACAAAATAACCATTAGGTACAGGTTTCCACTACCAAGAATGGATGATCTGATGGATTGCCTGAGTGGGGAAATTATTTTTCAAAGATAGATTTGAAGAGCGGATATCACCAGATTCGCATGAGGGAAGGCGATGAGTGGAAAATAACATTCAAGACAAATGAGGGTTTGTATGAATGGCCAGTTATTCCGTTTGTCTTGATGAATGTGCCAAGTACTTTTATGAGGCTGATGAATGGAGTCTTGAGGGAGTTCATCGGAAAGTTCGTCATTGTTTATTTGGACGACATACTAATTTTCAGCAAGACGAAGGCTGAACATTTGAGACATTTGGCCATTGTGATGAGAAAGCTACAGCAGGAGAAGCTGTTGATTAATATGAAGAAGTCCTCGTTTATGAAGACACAACTCATTTACTTGGGTTTTGTTATTTCGGCTAATGAGTTGAGGATGGATACAGAGAAGGTGGAAGTGATCAAAAATTGGCCATCACCGAGAAATATTTTTGAGGTGAGAAGTTTCCATGGTTTGGCTAGTTTCTACATAAAATTCATCAGGAATTTCAGTGGGATTAGTGCAACGATGATGGACACAGTGAAAAAGAGGCATAAGACTTTTCTTTGGACAGTTGAGGCTGAGAAGAGCTTCAATCTGTTGAAGCGAAAGATCACGGAGCAACCGGTGTTGGTGTTGCCTGATTTTTAGAAGACATTTCAGGTAAAATGTGATGCCAGTGGGTATGCCATAGGAGCGGTCTTGAGTCAGGAAGACATACCAGTTGCATATTTTAGTGAGAAGTTGGATGAGGTGAAGATGAAATACTCGATGTGTGATAAGGAATTTTATGCTATCATACAGGCGTTGAAGAAGTGGAGGAATTACTTGATCCCAAAGGAATTTGTATTGTATAGTGATAATCATACATTACAGTTTGTGACTCAACATGAGAAGTTGAATCAGAAACATGCAAAATGGGTAGAGTATATGCAGAATTTTACATTTGTAATTAAGCACATTTTGGGTACTTCTAACAAAGTGGCTGATGCTTTGAGCAGGAAATGTTTGTTGCTGTAGGAGTTTCGAGTCAAAACCTTGGGTTTTGAAAATCTCAGGAATATGTACGCAGGAGATGCAGATTTCAGAGAAGCATATGAAGCGGCTGAGAATCCAGTTCTCAGAGATAGGAGTCCTTGGATAGATTACATGATCCATGAAGGATTGCTATTCAGAGGCAATCAGCTGTGTATTCCAAATTGCTCCATGAGGGAGAACCTGTTGAAGAAGAAGCATAGCAGAGGTTTAGCAGGACACTTTGGCCATGACAAGACATTTGCGAAGCTGAGCGAATCATATTTTTGGCCAGGGATGCGTGCAGATGTCAAGAGGTTTGTTGAAAGATGTCGGATTTGTCAGCATTCAAAAGGAAGAAAATAGAATGCAGGTTTTTATCAGCCATTTCCCATACCAGAGAGGCCATGGGAGGTGATCATCATGGATTTTGTATTGGGTTTGTGAAGAACGCAAAGAGGTGTTGATTCTATCTTTGTGGTCGTAGACAGTTTTTCAAAAATGGCACATTTCATTCCATGCCAGAAGACCAGCGGTGCGACGCACATCGCAAATCTATTTTTTAAAGAGATCATTAGACTTCATGGATTGCCGAAAAGTATTGTTTCGGACAGAGACACCAAATTCATAGGTCATTTTTGGAGGACGCTATGGAAGAATATAGGAACTAACTTGTCATTTAGTTCTTCTTATCATCCTCATATGGATGGACAAAAAGAAGTGGTCAACCGAAGTCTGGGAGATTTATTGAGAAGCTTGGTGACGGAGCACCACAACAGTTGGGACAATGTGTTGCCACAGGCAGAGTTTGCATACAATGATTCAGTGAATCGGAGTACAGGAAGAAGTCCATTCTAGGTTGTATATGGGATGCAGCCACGAGGAGTTTTTGAATTGTGGGATTCAAAATAGACTGCAACTAGCAGCGCTAGTGTAGAAGAGTTCGTTGAGGCGATGCAGGAACTTCACAGTCAGGTGAAGAAGCGACTGATGAATTCAAGCCAGGAGTATAAACGCAGAGCAGATCAACATAGGAGACAACTTCAGTTTGAAGTTGGTGATCTAGTTTTGGCACACTTGAGGAAAGAAAGGTTCCCAAGGGGAACATACAATAAACTCAAGATGAATAAAATCGGGCCATGCAGAGTCCTGAAGAAATTCGGAGAGGATGCGTATGAGATTCAGTTGCCGGATGGCATCGGGATATCTCTGATATTTAATGTTGCATATTTATACCCATACAGAGCTGGAGAAGCAGAGAATGGAACTGAAGGACTAGTGATCCAGTGGATGAGACAGATGCCAGTTGCAGAGAAGCCGCAGATGGAATGCATACTGGACAAGCGAGTGGGAAAAAAGACCAGAAGAAAAGAGTATTTTGAGTATCTGGTCAAATGGAAGAATCACCCAGTGGAAGATGCTGGCAGGGAGACTGAAGCAATGATACAGAAGCATGGACAGACCGTGCAGGAGCTCATGGACAGGAGCCCATGAAAATTTTCAAGCGAGGGAGTATGATGTAGGAGCATTGCCCAAGTCAAGCAAGCCAGCGCGAAAGCAGAGGATAGTTGGACAAGCCAGCACAAATTTCTTTTTGAATTACACCTTGAAACTGTCGCGCAAAACATTAATGTGTTGATTTGATGAAGCGCACTTTGTATATTGTAATGGACCTTGAGCGGATAGCTCATGTCCTTAGGTAGATGAGGAATTTAAGATAGTTAATGTAAAGATAGGTAGGAATTTTATTCTAGATTTGATAGCTTTAGATCTCAAGAGGGAAACGGGATATAGACACCCTCATTTGTATATTGTAACATTATTATGAAGCAGCAGCGTTGAAGAGAAGAGCATGCAGAGAAGTGTATGAAGAACTTCCATGTACAGACATTGAATTAATAGAAAAGATTTGATTCAATTCCATGGTTGTGTCATTCTCTGTGTATTGATGATATTATGCTCGTGAATGTTTGCTTCTTGTCATACATTTTCTTTTCTATTCCATGTATGTGATTTCATGGTTGACTTGAAGTCTGTGAGAACAAGGAGTTAGTTTCTATTGTTTCTCTATCTTGAACCAGAGACTTCCTGCAAGGAGTGCAGTTGAATCGTCTGCAAGGAGTGCGTTGACAGACGGGTTCATATAGAGTTAAATTTTGTTCTAAGTTCTCAGAAGTGCAGATTTGGCACTAGAGCCATGCAAGGCGTGCGCGGGCTAGACGAAGACTCAGAGTTGCGATTATGAGAAAATGGATTAAAGATTTCTGCCGCAGGAGTGCGCAGATCGAAGGCTTCAACACTTAGTCGTGTTTGAAGATTTGCCGCAAGGAGTGCATGCAAGGAGTTTCCGGAAGGGACTCGAAAGCTGTGAGAAAAAATCAGAAGAGATAGACCTTCAAAGTTGTCTAAGGGAAGCAGAGAGAAGAAGCATCGCGGGTTGGCGAACAAGTCTTGTGGAGAGACCCTTCTGTTCGTGGATTGCCTAAGGAGAAAAGTGGACGGTCAATATTCTTTGGGGAAAATCAGCGAGTTCCGTGGAATCGTTGTATCTCTTGGAGTTGCAGGAAGTCTACAGTGTAGGTGCGTGGAAAGGTTTGAAGCTCAGGAGAGTAGGAGCATTGATCCGGTTCACGAGGAGCATTGATTTTACTCGTGGATCGGCAGATCGGAAGTTAGTGAGGTAAGACTCCAACTTTATGCAACGAAAGTCGCGAGAGTGCGAGGTGCGACATTCCGATAGCTGCATAAGCAGTGTGGGCCACAGGTGATAGTGGAAGACAGGTGGACCAAACCATCGGAGGTTCAGTGGCTCGGGCGTTGGGAGTCGACGATAAGATTATTTGGCCGCAGTCTTGGTATCAGCACCTCAAGCCTCGGGAGTCGAGGTAGGAGTCGTTTGAGCTCGCGAGTGGCGAAGTCATGAGGGAGCAAGATCACGAATTCAACATTTCGACGCATCGCGTATCGGAAGTTGAAACCTTAATTGTTGGGTGTCGCGAGTCGCGAGGCGTGATAGAGCGAAGTCCCGACACTGGAAGACGAAATTCAGTGGTTGATTGGCGCATTGGGTCTCAGGAGTTTGAAGACCTAAGGAATTGATAGTGAATTCGTGAAGCGCGAAGTTCCGATCCTCCGAGTATAGAGAAGGGGATCGAATAAGAAAGAATTTGTGGGTAGACATTTCGATAAGGGAATAGAAAAAAATTTACGTTCTTCGGGCCGAGGGGAAAAGAAGGTCCTGGAGAAGCGATCGTGCTCTGAGGAGTGCGGTTGCAGTCAAAGGAATTCAACCCATGTGCAAACCAAAACTTACAACATTCAACAACACTCATATGGAAGGCACCGAATCCAACAAAGTTATCATTCGCTGCTATCCAAATTGGGCACGCGATGATCCCCTCATCAAGAATCATGTCATCCCCAGGGGATAGATGCATCAATAACCTTGGCGCAACACATCCTATGTGGACCAAGGACTCTAGAAAACGTCGAGGTGTTAGGATCCAAATAATGGCAGGGATACTATACCCATACCCCACACAAAAGGTCGACGAGACATAAGAGGATGACTACCAGGGATGGCACGAGCCAAGACACGACTCCATCCATGACCCAACTAATCACCCAGTCTAAACTGGTTAACGATTACAATATATTTTAACAAGTGTTACCATTCTAACGGGGCATGTCTAAATTACAATTAGTCATTAATGCACCCGCTAAATTAATGTTAATAAAATTAGTCTAGCAAGTCTAAGTAATCAATACTAGAACTATAATTATATATACATTCTAACCTCAATTGTAAGCAAGTCTTAAATTGGCAATCTAGACATTACTCCCCAATCTAATTTTAGTCATTGTTACAACCTAAATGGACAATGCTATAATAATCCAAAATCTCCATCCAACTAGCCATTAACTTAAATAACAATATTAACAAGCTTAATGTAGAATGCTACCCATATAACACTTATGAACAATTAAATCTCAACATGTAGTCTAGCTATATTGATCGAACTAACAATGTTAGTTGTCTACTATCATTGATAAGGAAACTGCTAACTATTAACATCGTTGTAGAAATTTAACAACGCAATTAACATAGCCGTTACATAAAAATTAATAGCGCAATAACAAGGCGATCTACATAACTATTAACCATTTAACTCACTGTGGCATTAAATCAATAAGTAGGAATCTGCTAACCATTCATAGTTCTATAACAATTGTTCTGGTAAATTCGTGGTCATTCCAGCAAGCTCAGTCAACATTTTAAAGGCAAACATCATGGGTAATTATAGCAAGCTCCGGCAAAATTCTAAAGGAAAAAATCATGGGTAATTACAGAAAGCTCCGACGACATTCTAAAGGAAAAAATTGAGGGTAATTACAGCAAGCTCCAAAAACATTCTAAAGGCAAAAATCGTGGGTAATTACAACAACTCAGTCAAGTTTTTAAATGAAAAATCGTTGTGCTACATATCGACAAAACACAGGCTACCATTTTAATGGAAAATCAAAGTCTTTAAGGCAGTAAACACAGACACATTTAATTGGAAAATCACTAGGAAACAAGGCATCAATTAGCAGTAAATGTTTTTTGTAAAATGCAGTCTTCCTCAAGGGGAGATTCATCCCAAAAGTAAAAACGAAATGCAAACTTGAGAGGGGCAAAATTGCTAGGCAACAAAGGTAATCAAAACATAAATTATTAAGTGCAATACGTAGTCTTCTTCAAGGGGCAATTCGCCCCAAAGATAAAAACTATATGCAAACCAATGCATACAAGAAAACAAAAACGTTTTTGTCTTTCTTACCAGGGTACCAAATGTAAAACGCAGACAAAGAATTAAATTGTTTTTCCATTGCGATAATACTAATACAAAAATGCAGACATGAATCAAATCATTTTCCATTGCAAGAATACCAATACAAAAATGCAGACATGAATCAACTCGTTTTCCATTGCAAGAATACCAATACAAAAATGCAGACATGAATCAACTCATTTTTTCATTGCCAGAATACCAATACAAAAATGCAGACATGAATCAACTTGTTTTCCATTGCCAGAATACCAATACAAAAATGCAGACATGAATCAAATCGTTTTTCCATTGCCAGAATACCAATACAAAAATGCAGACATGAATCAACTCATTTTCCATTGCCAGAATACCAATACAAAAATGCAGACATGATTCAACTCATTTTCCATTGCCATAATACCAATATAAAAATGCAGACATGACGATAGTAAGAGAACCACAAGCATCTATTGGGAAAAGTCATTGAATGATCGCAGGGATTCTATCAGTCAAGGCCTAGAAACAAATCAACAAGGACGCAAGATAATCCATACGCAGAGGTCTTGGCTAGAAGGCGCAAGTCAAGCAATCAGCCAAGGAAAACAATGGAGGTAGATGGCTGACAGGAATTTCCTTCACTCATCATCCACGCACATAAAAGTAGGGTGTTGAGATCCATAGTTATATTAACACTGAAGAGACAACCATAGATCAGGCTCTTGGCCGACTGCTCAGGTGAGGACTGATAAGCTAGGGATGAAAGGACAACAACCACAATCTTCACAAATCAATAGACCACAGGGCGGTCAAGACATGCCGGGAATCGAAGGCCATTGGAATCAGTCACTCATCAAGCTAAAGGCTATGGAAAGATTTAGTCACCAACTAGAATGATAAGGAAATCAATTTCCTTACCCAAATAAACATGCAGATCCAAAGCATAAATCATACTACAATATACCATGAAAAAAATGAAGAAAGCGTACAATTTCTTGACCTGCTCTACGGTTCGATGCCATAGTTGTCGAATGTGATGATCCAAGATGTGGATCAGCTCAGCCGTGAGCACCCCCTCATCTAACACTTTCTAGGTGCTCAAGTCAAAACATGTGTATGATCACTAATCAAAATGTCTCAAAACGAGACGTGAAATACATCGTGAAAAATGCCTCAAGAATCAGGCAAGGCTAGTCAATAGGCCACGAGCCTCTCCTTTCTACAAACTCATAGGTTACCATGAACCTAGGAGATAGTTTAGCCCCTTTTTCCAACTTGATTGAACTCTTATGCGGTTTCATCTGCAAGAATACTCGATCACCACAACGTAATTATGGTCGACACGATGTGCATCGACATAACTCTTCTGTCGATCTTGTGCTTCCTTGATCCTCTGTCTTATAGTTTGAGTTTAATATTCCATTTCTTGGATTTCTTCCAGTCCCACCAGAACCTTGTCCTCAAGACGATCCCAACCAAAACGCATCTAACATGATCACCTATAAGGAAACTTAAAAGGCACCATCTGAATGGTGCTTTGGTAATTGTTGTTATAAGATAAATCTATCAGTGGCAAGAATTATTTTCAACAGTTATGGGTAAAATCATGAAGATGGGTAACACTTTCGCTTGTTTTATGACAAAAAAAACTGTATTTTCACAAGTTCTTCAACTTCCGTCATACAAAAATATTTTTTTTTATTTAGAATTTCACTTTACAGTAAAAACAAAACTTGTGAATAATTTTGTTGTATTTCTAATGACTATTTTTCAATTTTTTTTATCAAGATTTGATATGTCATTTTGACAATTGTTTAACGATATGTTCCTTAAACATGAAAGGAATGATAATGAGTTATTGTTTTCCACAACAATGTATCTATTATTAAACTTATGTTTTTAAGAAATGAAATATACTGCAACAATCTACAGAGACTCTATTTTATTATGACTATAATTTTGA
>ML779972.1:958603-1000343 GCA_009831015.1 Picea engelmannii
GATTCAATTTTAAAAATGTTGGTATCAATTCTCAAACTAAATTATGAGTATTTGTAGGAGTCCGCTACCTCCAAAGATGAAGTAAGATGGAGAGAATTTGCAGTTTCCTGCAAACAGTCTCATTTTCAAGTTTTCGGCCGAAACCTAGTTTTTAACGGAATCCGTTAAAAATAAACGTTTTGGCCGAAATATACTTACCACGGGAAAATAATTCATCCAAAAAACATTGTACACAAATTTTGAGGGCACCGTTAAATTTAATGTGAAAATTTTCGGCCGAAAGAAACATTTGTTCGGCCAAAAAATTGCCGCTAGAAATTTTGGAGACCCGATTGTCATGAAAGTGTTACCCAGATTTATATTGTTAATGTTATGTTGGTTCGTCACATACATGTGCAACATGTCTTCCAAGTTCTGGTTCAATTGTTTGGTCTGCTTGTCAGTCTTCGGGTGATACACAGTACTAAGTTAAGTTGGGTTCCCAGGGTCTCTTGGAAACTAGTCCAAAAACATCTAGTAAAAACTGATCCTTCATCATATATAATTCTCTTAGTCACATCACGCAACCTCACAATCTCATTGCTAAACAATCTAGCTATGTCAGGTGCCTGATACGTCGTATGCATAGAAAGAAGGTGAGCACTCTTCCTCAGAGTGTCTACTACTACGAAAATCAAGTCGTGTCTCCTTACCGTCAGTGGCAATCCAACAATAAAATCCATCGAAATAACCTCCCATTTTGATTTTGGAATAGCGTGTGGCTGTAGTAATCTTGTCGGGTGTCTATGTTCAGCCTTTACCTTCTGACATTCTAGACATCTGACCACAGTTTACTATTTATGCCTTCATTCCCTTCCAGAAGAATAAGGGTTTAAGGCCCGCCCTTATCTTCATGACTCCCTGGTGAGCCATGTATACTGCTCTACGAGCCTTGCTTAGGATCAAGCTCCTCAACTCGTCATTTTGTGGTACGTAAATATGATTTTTAAACCTCAATAATCCATCGTCGTCAAACATAAATCCTTCAAATATTGGTACCATCATTGTGTTTTGTTCGATAAAACCCTCGACCTCTTTGTACGATTCATCGTAATGTTCTAAAGTTAGAATATTTTCACGTAGATTCATCTGAAGAGGGAACACCGAAAAGATGCGTGGTCTCTGACTCAAAGCATCTGCCACTCGGTTCACTATTCCTTTTATGTAAGTAATCTCGAAGTCATACTCGCTAAGTAATTCTGACCAACGTCATTGTCAGACGTTCAGGTCACTTTTCTTAAATATGTGTTGTAGTCCACAGTGGTCATTATTTAGTTCAATTTTCGTCCAACAAGGTAGTGTCTCCAAACCTTCAAGGCATATATGATGGCTAACAACTCCAAATCGTGTGTCGCATAGTTCTCCTCATGCCTTCTCAGTTTCCTCAAGATGTAAGTGATCACTCAACCATCTTGCATCAAGAATCTGCCTAAGCCTTCCTTGGATGCATCACTGCACACCAAGAAGTCCACATCCATGTCAGGGACCTTTAGTATCGGTGTTGTTGTCAACAAGTATTTGAGCTTCCGAAATGATACCGCACATTTCTCGATCCAAACAAACTTCTTGTTCTTCTTCTGCATTTCCGTGATTGGATTTTCTATCTTTGAAAATCCCTCGACAAACCGTTGATAGTATCCTGCTAGACCCATGAAGCTACATAGTTCTGGGACGTTCATCGATGTAGAAGATGACATGCCCTAAGTAGTGAATCTTCGATTGATAAAATGAGAATTTGGACAACTTCCCATACAATTTGTTCTCTCCCAGACACTGTATCACCAAGCGCAAGTGTTCATAATGCTCCTCCATCATCTAAGAGTAAATCAAAATATTGTCAATGAATACTTGGACAATCTTGTCCAAGTACTCGCGGAACACCTTGTTCATCAAACTCATGAATACCCCTAGGGTGTTCGTCAGTCCAAATGGAAAACAGTAAAATCGTAATGTCCAAACCTTGTCTTAAAGGTGGTATTACGGACATCATCCTCCTTGATCCATAACTGGTGATACCCTGATCGCAAATCGATCTTAGAGAACATCATCGCACCCTTCATCTTATCAAACAGATCATCTATCCTCCGCAACGGATACTGATTCTTGATTGTTTCCTTGTTTAATTGACAATAGTCAATGCAGAGCCTCCACAACCCATCCTTCGTTCGTATGAAAAGTAATAGGTGCACCCCATGGTGACACACTTCGGCGTACCAGTCCCAGGTCTAGAAATTCTTTCAGTTGCATTCTCAACTCCTGTAACTCTGGGGTCGACATTTGATAAGGCGTCCTAGATACCAGTTCAGTCCATGAGTTTATGTCTATAGTAAACTCCAATTCCCTCTCCGTAGGCATCCTAGTTAACTCCTCCAGAAAGACGCCTTCCAACTCTCTCACCATCGGAAGGTGTTCTATACCTTCCACTACTCCCTTCTCGTTTAACGCAAGGATCACATAAATATTACACCCTTTGCGCATGCTCTTCCGTAGTTGCAAGGAAGAGATGAACCTTAGGGAAAATCCCTATTTCCAACCTATAATCACTCATATTTGTCCCTCATTATCGACCAAGATCAACCATTTAATCTCACAGTTGAGTATCACCTCATGTGATTCCAACCAGCCCATACCAATCACGACATCATAAGATCCTAAGATCATGATGTACAGGTTGGTGATGGTGACAAACTCTCCCAGGTTAAGGTACAACTTGTAACCTTTCCTCCAACCCGATGTTTGGCTCCCAAATCCATCTCTACAAAGCTAAACTCATCCTGTTCGACTGCCTTTAACTTAATCCTTTTTAGCACTGCACCAGAAATGAAACAATCGATAGCACCGGGATCTATCAGATACTAAGGGTTGGGTCAGCAATGGTACCTGATGTCTCAAGTGAAATCGATTGGTGCTCTCCCTAGTGGTTATTCATCGCTACGTGAATCCTATAGACCTTCCCCAAATCTCCCATGGAAGTGGGTCTGACTGATCGAGATGTTGCAGTCCTTTTCACTGGGTCGTCGTGCTAGAAATGTGGCTCCCCACATTCCAACATACTTTCTTCGGTCTAGTAATCCTAGTAACCGAAGTACAATATTAATTCTAACACTAAGGCCAACAAAAACTTGTTGACCGTAATTTCTCAGTAATTTGGGTAGGGAGCATACCGAAGCAGCTCCAAAACAAGCCTCGTACTAGGCCTCGTGCGGTTTCCTTGTCTCAAGGCATCGAGCTTGTGGAGCGGATGCTCAACGAATACCTCAGAAGATACCTCTCCTGGAACTGTTCCTCAAACAGTTCCCATGACACATCATCGACGATCATGTTCAAATGTGGTAGGAGCGACTTCCGCCATAGAAGAGTGCTCCCCTTCAGTTGAAAGAACACCCTATGGACCTTTAGGATGGAGGTCGTATTTGTGAAGCGTGAAGTACAAATCCTTTCCCTACAACTGTGCCTCAATGGCACATCCATCTTCCACACTCGTGGACTCGAGAGCTCAAATCTCTTGAGTTCTCAGTGGATGATAATGGTACTAGCTAGGGCCTGTTGTGGACCCTGAGGGGTACAGGTGCCATGGCCTCCTCTCAGTACCGATGGTGAATCAAGGCCCTTTCACATTACCTGTAAGAGCCTTGTCAGACCATCGTCATCCCTTACAACAAGAGAATCCATCCCAAGGACTTTCCCCTCCCCTTCGGGGTTTGACCCCAAGGGTGCGGAAATCTCTGTAGGCATCGCACTTCCTTCCATGACACCACGTTGTAAACCTTAGAGGGTCCTCTAAACGAGATCACTGAAAGAACTTGTTAAAGTTTTAAGAAACTCTAGGTTGATACTAAAAGGTTTACTGCAGTGGAAAGAAAGGCAATCCACAGTCACAGGGTTGAACCCGCTCTGATACCATAGAAGATGTCCCTTTCGTTACGGCTACAAGCGATGCATAGGTGCAATTTTTTTTTTTATTATTTTTTTGTTTCGGGCAAGAAGGCGATGACGACAACAGGTTAACTCACCACTAACATCGAATGTAAGCATGCAATGTAGGCAATAGGAAACTATGACTCAACGCACTGGCACAGGAGAAACGGGGTGACACATGCGTTAAGACCAGGAGAAATGACTACCCACCCGACACAACAGGACCATGTCTACAAGTCAAGGGACAACATGTACCTCCCGATACAATGACATTGACGAACAAAGACTAGAAACTCAAGGTGCACGAACCAAACTCATGAAGGCATTCAACCCATGCAAAAAAACAAACTTACAACACTCGACAACACTCATACAGAAGGCACCGAATCTGACCAAGTTATCATTCACCTCTATCCAAATTGGGCATGCCATGATCCCCTCATCAGGAAACATGCCATCCCCAGGTGATAGACACATCAATAACCTTGGCGCAACACATCCTATGTGGACCAAGGACTCTAGAAAACACCAATGCGCTAGGAGCCAAATACTAACAAGGAAACTATACCCACACCCCACACAAAAGGTCGACGAGACACAAGAGGAAGACTACCAGGGAAGCCATGAGCCAAGACACGACTTCATCCATGACCCAACCAATCACCCAGTGTAAATTGGTTAACGATTACAATCTATTTTAACAAGTGTTACCATTCTAACGGGGCACGTCTAAATTACAATTAGTCATTAATGCACCTGCTAAATTAACGTTAATAAAATCAATCTAGAAAGTCTAAGTAATCAATACTAGAACTATAATTATAGATACATTCTAACCTCAATTGTAAGCAGGTCTCAAATTGGCAATCTAGACTTTACTCCCCAATCTAAGTTTAGTCATTATTACAACCTAAATGGACAATGCTATAATAATCCAAAATATCCATCCAACTAGCCATTAACTTAAATAACAATATTAACAAGCTTAATGTAGAATGCTACCCATATAACACTTACGAACAATTAAATCTCAACATGTAGTCTAGCTATATTGACCGAACTAACAATGCTAGTTGTCTACTATCATTGAGAAGGAAATTGCTAACTATTAACATCGTTGTAGAAATTTAACAAGGCAATTAACATAGCCATTACATAACAATTAATAGAACAATAACAAGGCGATCTACATAATTGTTAACCATTTAACTCGTTGTGGCATTAAATCAATAAGTAGGAATCTGTTGACCATTCACAGTGTTGTAGCAATTGTTCTGGCAATTAATAAGGCAAATAATATAGCATTTAACATTGCAATTAAAAAGGCAATTAACTGTAGCAATTGTTCTGGTAAATTCGTGGTCATTCCAGGAAGCTCAGTCAACAATCTAAAGGCAAAAATTGTGGGTAATTACAGCAAGCTCCGACAATATTCTAAAGGTAAAAATCGTGGGTAATTACAGAAAGCTCTGGCAACATTTTAAAGGAAAAAATCATGGGTAATTACAGCAAGCTTCGACAACATTCTAAAGGAAAATATCATGGGTAATTACAGCAACTCAGTCAAGTTTTTAAATGGAAAATCATTGTGCTACATATCGACAAAACGCAGGCTACCCTTTTAAGGGAAAATCGAAGTCTTTAAGGCAGTAAACACAGTCACATTTAATTGGCAAATCGCCAGGCAACAAGGCATCAATTAGCAGTAAATGTTTTTTTCAAAACACAGTCTTCTTCAAGGGGAAATTCGTCCCAAAAGTAAAAATGAAATGCAAACTTGAGAGGGGCGAAATTTCTAGGCAAAAAAGGTAATCAAAACATAAATTCTTAAGTGCAAGACAGAGCCTTATTCAAGGGGAAATTTTCCCCAAAGGTAAAAATGAGATGCAAACCAGAGAGGGATGAATAAACCAAGGTTTCCCCTTTTCACTGCCAGGATGCCAATGCCAACACGTACAGGAAAAAAAAAAACATTTTTGTCTTTCTTACTAGGATACCAAATGTAAAACGCAGATAGAGAATTTAATTGTTTTTCCATTTCCAAAATACCAATACAAAAATGAAGACATGAACCAACTCGTTTTCCATTTCCATAATACCAATACAAAAATGCAAACATGAATCAACTCATTTTTCCATTGCCAAAATACCAATACAAAAATGTAGACATGAATCAACTTGTTTTCCATTGCGAGAATACCAATACAAAAATGGAGACATGAATCAACTTGTTTTTCCATTGCCAGAATACCTATACAAAAATACAGACATGAATCAACTTGTTTTCCATTGCTAGAATACCAATACAAAAATGCAGACATGAATCAACTCATTTTTCTATTGCCAGAATATCAATACAAATGCGGACGACAGTAATATAACCGCAAGGATCTATTGGGAAAAGTCATTGAAAGATCGCAGGGATTCTATCAATCAAGGTGCAGAGAAAAATCAACAAGGACACAAGATAATCCATATGGAGAGGTCTTGGCTATAAGGCACAAGTCAAGCAATCAAACAAGGACAATAATGGAGGTAGATGATTGACAACAACATCCTTTGCTCATCATCCACAAACATAAAAGAAGGGCGTTGAGATCCATAGCTCTATTAACGCCGAAGCGACAACCATAGATCAGGCTCCTGGCCGACTCCTCAGGTGAGGACTGATGAGCTAGGGACGAAAGGACAACAACCACAATCTTCACAAATCAATACACCATAGGATGGTCAAGACATGTCGAGAATCGAAGGCCATGGGAATTAGTCGCTCATCGAGCTGAAGGCTATGGAAAGATTCAGTCACCAACTAGAACGCTAAGGAAATCAATTTCCTTACCCAAATAAAAATGTTGATCCAAAGCATAAATCATACTACAATCTACCATGCAAAAAATGAAGAAAGTGTACCATTGCTTGATCGCCCGCTATAAGTTGATGTCACGTGCACTCCATGCAACTCCCTCTTGTCAACCGATGAGACTTCACCATTACCTCCCAGCCAACGCTAGGGGTACTCTTCTTCCCCCTTAACCCTTTGAGCCGCAAAGAGGCCACACACACTATCCAGAGATTCAGCTAGCTCCCAGCTCGCCTCGCAAGGCCAAGCTACCACTCCTCACCGAGATGGGTATCCCAAATGCCACAAGCTAAGTCAGTCAAGTATAGATTTTTTCAGCGTAACGTTACACAAAAAGAAGAGATCTTTCCTCCTTCTCCTCCCTCCATTATATAGAGTTTTGAACTCCTTTACCTTCCCAAAATCCCATTTAAATTAATGTTTAATAAATTAATTCCTAAAAATCCTCCCCGTGGGTCACTCATCCACTTCATTCCTCCATAAATTAAATTCTTTAATTAATTAATTACCCTTATTTCCCTCACCCACCTAGAGTCGCTCCTAGAATCACTCCTAGGTGTCCCCAAATTACCTTATAGTTTTTAATGTCTTTCCCTATTATTAATTTGCAAGTTCATTTTAAAATAGAAGGTTCTTAAATGGTAGATGCCTTACTAAGTTGGACTAACTGTTTTTTCCTAGTGTTTCCCCTTTCTTTTAAGGTTTCCGTTTTTCCTAGTTTACTAATTATTTTAGATTTTCCCTTTTTCCCTTTTTAATTAAATTCAAAAAGGCATGTGTAGAAACTTACCCCTCTTCCCATTTTTTTTAATGAATTAAATTTTTAATTAGCATAAAAATAAAATAATCATTCCCCTTTTTAAGTTTTTATCCCAAAATATTTTTATAAAACACTTTAATTGCTTACCCCCCTTCTTGTCACAAGGTTAATGAAGATTACCCGTATTATTTATTTTATTTTTATTTTTATAATCTTTATTTTTATTATTTCTTTTTTATAAAAAGGTAAACTTTTACCATCGACAAAGATTATGCCTAGACATTAATTTTCATGCTAGGCGACATTTTATTAGGGAAATTATTTTAAAAATGTGTTATCACGTTATTAGTCCTAAGGCCATCAGGGTTCATTCATTTATCATTAACAACGTGATGTGCCCTTCAGGACGCACCAGGTGATCCAAGGGTTCCACTCCCCTCATCTGTTTCCCTTGCATGATGTGCCCTTCAAGATGCACCACGTGCTCCAAGGGTGCCACTCGCCTCATCCATTTCCCTTGCGCAACGTGCCCTTCAGGATGCACGACGTGCTCCAAGGGTGCCACTCGCCTCTTGGAAGACTTGGTAGACATCAAAAACCCCTGAAGTCAATACTCCACCAGGTGAACTTGTGGGAGACTAAGGGCCTCTAAGGAATAAGGCCCTCACCTTATTGCATGCCCCTTAGAATCATTGTGAGAGACTGTCACAGTCTGCCCTCATGACATCGTGGGTCCTCTCGAACTATGTAAACGTTAACCTATAGTTCGATCCACGATGGGAGTGCTAGTAGGATGTGGCATGGCTTTTGTCCACACCTCTCCCTTAACATCTCTGGTGGTCATGTGTGACCCCTCTACTCCACATGTGAGTCTGGTCGGCAAGCTATTGTCAACCTGCATCATCAATGAATCATGTCAGAAATATATCCATATCATATCATCTAATCAGATGCACTAATATCACAAATAAAAAAATCAAACCCCAATGGTTCACTCCCTGACTCGATCTAGAGTCCAAGGGTTTCCATCGATGCCTCTGCATCCTCGAGGTCCAAAATCCTGCACACTCAGAAAAATCGAGTCAATAGCACCTGTCTATGTCAATGTAGCATAATAACCTGTCATCAATTCATGACGCCTCATAATCGTGATCAATTGTTTAATAATATAACAATATGGATCAATTGTTAGGAAGTGTTCTAAAAGAATAAGTTCGTTTAGGGTGAGCAAGAGAGGGATGTCACATACACCCCCTCTTGGTCTAAAATTCATCCCGAAGTTTCGCAGTATATAAGTGCCAAAATAATGTGTATCACGGTATCATAAGTCTATCTATTAGACAAAAAGGAATCTACTGGCACATATCATATGCGTCCTCCTAGGTCACCGAGTGTGGACTATATCTGTCCCACTAGAACTTGGCCTGCTCTACGGATATAAGCCATAGCTGTCGAATGCGATGATCCAAGATGTGGATCAGCTCAAACGTGAGCGCCCCCTCATCCAATACCCACCAGGTGCTCAAGTCAAAACATGTGTAGGATCACTAATCAAAATGTCTCAAAATGAGACATGAAATACATCGTGAAAAATGCCTCAAGAATCAGGCAAGGCTAGTCAATAGGCCACAAGCCTCTCCTTTCCACAAAATCGTAGGTTACCATGAACCTAGGAGACAGTTTAGCCCCTTTTTACAACTTGATCGAACTCTTATGCGGTTTCATATGCAAGAATACTTGATCACCACAACGTAATTATGGTCGACACAATGCACATCGACATAACTCTTCTGCCAATCCTATGCTTCCTTGATCCTTTGTCTTATAGTTTGAGTTTAATATTTCATTTCTTGGATTGCTTCTGGTCCCACTAGGACCCTGTCCTCAAGACGATCCCAACTAAAATGCGTCTGACATGGTTAGCTGTAAGGAAACTCAAAAGGAGCCATATTAATGGTGCTTTGGTAATTGTTGTTATAAGCTATATCTATCAGTGGAAAGAATTATTTTCAACGCTTATGTTGGTCCATCACATACATTCACGACATGTATTCCAAGGTCTGGTTAATTTGTTTGGTCTACCCGTCAGTCTTTGGGTGATACAAAGTACTAAGTTAAGTTGGGTTCCCAAAGCCTCCTGGAAACTAGCCCAAAATCCTCCAGTAAAAACCTATCCTTGATCAGATATAATCCTCTTAGTCACGCCACACAACCTCACAATCTCACTACTAAAAACTCTAGCTATGTCAGGTTCTTGATACTTATTATGAATAGGAATAAGGTGATCACTCTTCGTCAGAGTCTCTAATACTATGAAAATCGAGTCATGTCTCCTTGTCGTCAGTGGAAATCCAACAATAAAATCCATCGAAATAACCTCCCATTTCGATTTTGGAATAGCGTGTGGTTGTAGTAATCCTGTCGGGTGTCTATGTTTAGCCTTTACCTTCTGACATTCTAGACATCTCGCCACATAGTTTACTATGTATGCCTTCATTCCCTTGCATAAGAATAAGGGTTTAAGGAACGCCCTCATCTTCATGACTCCCCAACGAACCATGTATACTGCAATATGATCCTCTCTTAGGATCAAGCTCCTCAACTTGTCATTTAGTGGTACATAAATCCGATTGTTAAACCTCAATAATCCATCGTCGTCAAACATAAATGCTTCAAATATTGGTACCATCGTTATGATTTGTCCGATAAAACCCTCAACCTCTTTGTATGATTCATCATCATGTTGTAAAGTTAGAATCTTTTCACGTAGATTCGTCTGAAGAGGCAACATCGAAAAGATGCGTGGTCTCCGACTCAATGCATCTGCCACACGGTTCACTATTCCTTTTATGTAAGTAATATCGAAGTCGTACTCGCTAAGTAATTCTGACCAACGTCGTTGTCGTGCGTTCAGATCACTTTTCTTAAAGATGTGTTGTAGTCCACAATGGTCATTCTTTAGTTCAATTTTCGTCCAACAAGGTAGTGTCTCCAAACCTTCAAGGCATATACGATGGCTAACAACTCCAAATCGTGGGTCACATAGTTCTTCTCATGTCTTCTTGGTTTCCTTGAGATGTAAGCAATCAATCATATGTCTTGCATCAAGACTCTGCCTAAGCCTTCCTTGGATGCGTCAGTACACACCAAGAAGTCCGCATCCATTTTAGGGACCTTTAGTATCGGTGTTGTTGTCAACAAATCCTTGAGCTTCCGAAATGATACCGCGCATTTCTCGGTCCAAGAAAACATCTTGTTCTTCTTCTGCATTTCCTTGATTGGATTTTCTATCTTTGAAAATCCCTTGACAAACCATCGATAGTACCCTGCTAGACCCATGAAGCTACATACTTCCGAGATGTTCGTCGGCACAGGCCATTCCATAATAGCCTCGACCTTTGCTATATTCACAGTGATACCTTCACTAGAGATGACATGCCCTAAGTAGTGAATCTTCGATTGATAAAATGAGCATTTGGACAACTTCCCATACAATTTGTGATCTCGCAGACACTGTAGAAGCAAGAGAAAGTGCTCATCATGCTCCTCTGTCATCTGAGAGGAAATCAAAATATGGTCAATGAATACTTGGACGAACTTGTCCAAGTACTCATGGAACACCTTGTTCATCAAACTCATGAATACCCCTGGGGCGATCGTCAGTCCAAATGGTAAAATAGTAAACTCGTAATGTCCAAACCTCGTCTTAAAGGTGGTCTTAGGGACATCATCCTCCTTGATCTGTAACTGGTGATACCCTGATCGCAAATCAATCTTTGAGAACGTCATCGCACCCTTCATCTGATCAAACAAATCATCTATCATTTGCAATAGATACTCATTCTTGATCATTGCCTTGTTTAATTGACGGTAGTCAATGCAGATCCTCCACGACCCATCCTTCTTTCATATGAAAAATAACAGGCACAGCCCACGGTGACATACTTTGACGTACCAGTCCCAAGTCCAGCAATTCTTTCAGTTGCATTCTCAACTCCTATAACTCTAGGGTCTATAGTAAACTCCAATTCCCTCTCCGACGACATCCCAGGTAACTCCTCCAGACAGACACCTCCAAACTCTCTAACCACCGAAAGGTGTTCTATACCTTCCACTACTCCCTTCTCATTTAATGCAAGGATCGCATAAAGCTTACACCCTTTGTGCATGCTCTTCTGTAGTTGCAAGGAAGAGATGAATGTCAGGGAAACTCCCTGGTTCCAACCTATAATCACTCGTCTTTGTCCCTCATCATCGACCAAGATCAACCATTTGGTCTTATAGTTGAGTATCGCCTCATACGATACCAACTAGCCCATACCAATCACAACATCATAAGATCCTAAGATCGTGATGTACAGGTTGGCCATGGTGACAAACTCTCCCAGGTTAAGGTACAACTCATAAATTTTCCTCCAACCCGTTGTTTGGCTCCCAAAGCCATCTCTACAAAGCTAAACTCATCCTGTTTGAATGCCTTTAACTTAATCCTTTTTAGCACTACACCAGAAATGAAACTCTTGATAGCACTGGGATCTATCAAATACTAAAGTTTGGGTCAGCAATGGTACCTGACTTCTCGAGCACAATTGACTGGTGCTCTGCCTGGTGGTTATTCATTGATACATGAATCCGATGGAACTTTCCCAAATCTCCCATGGTAGTGGGTCTGACTGATCGAGAAGATGTAGTCCTCTTCTCTGGGCCGTCGCGCTAGAAATGTGGCTCCCCACATTCCAATATACTTTCTTCGTACCAGTAATCCTGGTAACCAAATTAGAATCTTAATTCTAACACTAAGTCCAACAAAAACTTGTTGACAGTAAGTTCTCGGTAATTTGGGTGCGGAGCATACCGAAGTAGCTCCAAAACGGTCCTCATACTTGGTCCCATGTGGTTACCTTGTCACAAGGCATCGATCTCGTCGAGTGGACGCTCAACGAATTCCTTAGAATATACCTCTCCTAGAATCATTCCTCGAATAGTTCCCATGACACATCGTCGTCAACCATGTTCAAATGTGGAAGGAGCGTCTTCTTCCATAAAAGAGTGCTCCCCTTCAGTTGAAAGACCACCCTGTGGACCTTCAGGCTGGAGGTCAAAATTGTGAAGCATGAAGCACAAATCCTTTCCCTACAACTGTGCCTCAACAACACAGTCGTCCACCATACTCATGGACTCAAGAACTCAAATCTCTCAAGTTCTCGGTGGATGATAACGGTACTAGTGAGGGTACGTTGTGGACCCTCAGGGGTACAGGTGCCCTGGCCTCCTCTCAGTATCGATGATGAATCAAGGCCCTTTCACATTACCTGGAAGAGCCTTGTCAAACAATCGTCATCCCTTACAACAAGTGAATCCATCCCAAGGAATTTCCCCTCTCCTTGGGGGTTCGACTTCGAGGGTGCGGAAACCTTTGCAGGCTTCGCACTTCCTTCCATGACCCCACGTTGTGAACCTCCAAGGGTCCTCTAAAATAGATCACTGAAAGAACTTGTTAAAGTTTTAAGCAAAGCTAGGTTGATACTCAAAGGTTTACTGTAGTGGAAAGCAAGGCGATCCATAGTTGCAGGGTTGAACCTGCTCCGATACCATAGAAGACATCCCCTTCGTTATGGCTAAGAGCGAAGCAGAGGTGTAATTTTTTTTATTATTCTTCTTTTGTTTCAGGAAAGAAGGCAATGATGACAACAATTTACCTCACCACTGACGAAGAACGTAAGCATGCAGTCTAGGCAAAAGGAAACTATGACTCAATGCACTAGCATAGGAGAAACTGGGCGAAATATGAGTTAAGGCAAGGAGAAACGACTACCCGCCCGAAACAACAGGACCATGCCTACAAGCCAAGGGACAACATCCCCCTCCTGACACAATGACGTTGACGAACAAAGACTAGAACCTCAAGGCACGCAAACCAAATGCATGAAGGCATTCAACCCATGTGAAAAAACAAACTTACAACGCTCAACAACACTCATATGGAAGGCACTGACTCCGACCAAGTTATCATTCACCACTATCCAAATCGGGCGTGCCATGATCCCCTCACTAGGAATCATGTCGTCCCCAGGTGATAGACGTGTCAATAACCTTGGTGCAATACATCCTATGTGGACCAAGGACTCCAGAAAAAGCTGATGTGTTAGGAGCCAAATACCGACAGGGAGACTATACCCACACCCCAAACAAAATGACGCAGAACCTCCCAACCCGCAGGTCGGAAGTCCATGCACACAGGATCTTTCTTATTCTGCTGGCCCAAAGAGCTCTCAACAATTGGCTCTTCTATTTCACTTTTGGGAAATCTGCACCCCACGGTAAAACCTCATGGAATCCCCGTTCACACTTCGGGAGATCGGACTTCACGATTTCGTGAGTCTTGTGATCGAACATCTGTGCTTTCAGACCTCTAAACACCAATATGTCGAGTTTCGATAAACCCTGGAATGCTAAGGTTCCACCTCCACTAGAAATCAATGGTTCTGGAGTTTTCCCTTGATCCAACGATCAACGCTATTTCACACACCAGGAGATTGATATACAAGAGCTCTATGTCTCCTCTACCTTCCGAGTCCCAAAATCCTGAAAAACTTGCGTGCCTACTCTAGGTCCCACAAATCTTGTCCTTTCCACGTGTCACTTCAATCACACTTTCCACTAACGTGAGCTTTTTTCCACCTGTCGCCTCCTCGCGATCTGCTAGCCTGTGTGGTTTCCCTATTTCGGTTATCGGGAGTCCTAGACTCGCGATCCCCAACCTTATGTCACCGCAAATCCCGATTTCCCGATTCCCGATTCGCTAATGGACTAGATCACTTGTGTCACGATTTCGGAAATCGTATTGGGAAGGGATTTTGTTCCTTGTCGACGCGAACAACGAATTCCCGAACTCCAAATATCCGAGATGCTAATGTGAAAATCTTTGTCTTTCACATGAAAGCTCCCCTTTCGCGTTTCAGGGATTTGATCCGCCAAAGTCTTGGCCTCCTCTCGCCCTTTCAAACCCTGAAATGTCGAAACGCTTGGATTCCAACACGTGTCCAAATCTTGACCCCACAATGAAACCTTCTGTCTTGTCGGATTATCGAACTTCGCAGTCTCACGAATCAAAATGATGAAGTTTCGGTCTTTCCACCCACGAAACCCTGAAATGGAATTTCGCGAGTAAATCCAACGGTCCTCGTTGGCATAATTCTACAACCCTCTCTCTCCTGAGCTTCCACTTGTAGAAAACGACCACCGTAACCTCCTTGCTCCTCTATGAGATCTGACAGCTCACAGGATTTTGTGAATTCTCCACGGAGAATTCTGACTATCCATTCTCCATTCTGAGAACTTCTACAAATTTGGTAAAGTGGTTTACCACGGAAATTAACCCACTGCAACGCAACCTTGTGACGCCTCCTTTCAATGCCTCAAGGCACCAACCTTCTATGCTTTTCTTCAATGACTGTGAACACTCTATCCCTCCTGAGATTTCTCCAACTCTGAGTCTTAAAGAGGACTCCTGCACGCACTCCTTGCAGAAAATCCTTCAATTACTTCAAAGAATTGAAGTCATTTGACTCTGCGCACTCCCTGTAGTAGTAGTCCTTCAACAATTTCTCAGGTTCGCAAACTCTAAGACTTTAATCGACCTGCGCACTCCTTGCACGGCTCCTGTGCCTAGATGCACTTCTAAGGGAATGAGAACAAAAGCTATCTTATCTGAGATTTCAGAGACAAACCTCTGAACCCTTTGTCAACGCACTCCTTGTGGGCAATTCAATTGCACTCCTTGCAGGAACTGTTGCTCAGATAGAGAAACAATTGAAACTCATTTCCCTTACTCTCTCTCTCTCTCTCTCTCATATTTCAAACATTTAACAAGAAATCATTCATACACAACATAAACAACAAATGCATGACAGGAAGAGTAAAACATTCATGATCATAACATTCAACAATACATACATAGAGAGTATCACAACACCATGAATCTGAATCAAAGATTTTTTTGTATTAATCCAGAACTTTTGTACATGGAATTCTTCTACACATCTCTCTACTTCTTCTCTTCTCTTCTCTATTCTCATAATCCTCTTACAACTATACAACGAGGGTGTCTATATCCCATTTACCTCTTTCTCTCTAAAACTGTCTAATCTAAGCATTAAATTCTATCTACCTACATTAAGTTTGCATAGATGCCTCTATCTACTTCAGACGAGAGAAGGATTCTCAAGGTCTGATTACAATGATCCTCCATAAATGTGAGTACGCCTCTATTGACTATCCCATTAATTATATGGCACTTTAAAACTTCAAAACATTTCAACAAGAAATGTGATGGCACTTGTCCAGCTATCCTCCACATCTACGCGTGCTTGCTACCTACTGGTGATGCTCCTGCATGATACTCCCTCGCTTGAAAATTTTCATGAGCTCCTCTCCATGAGCTCTCGCACGGTCTGTCCATGCTTCTAAATCTCTGCTTCATTTTCCTAGTTGGCATCTTCAACTAGATGGCCCTTCCACTTGAACAAGTATTCAAAGTATTCCTTTCAAATGGTCCTCTTACCAACTCTTTTGTCCAGTATGTGCTCCATCTGTGGCTTTTCTGCAACTGGCATTTGTTTTATCCACTGAACCTCTGGATTTTCATTTCCTACTTCTACTTCCTAAACTTTATAAGGGTACAAATCTGAGACATTGAATATCGGAGAAATTATGATCCCATCGGATAATTCAATCTCATATGCATTCACCCCAAATTTCTTCAAGACCTTACATGGTTTGATTTTCTTCATCTTTAGTTTATGATATGTTCCCTTCAGAAACCTTTCCTTTCTCAAATGTGCGAGGATCAAATCACCAACTTAAAATTTAAGTTCTCTCCTCTGTTGGTCTGCTCTCTGCTTATATTTTTGGCTTGAATGTTGCAATCACTCCTTCACCTTGCTGTGAAGCTCCTTCATCGCTTCTGTGAAATCTTCTACACTAGTGCTCCTAGTCGCAGTCTGTTCTGAATCCCTCAGCTCAGAAACTCCTCTCGGCTGCATGCCATAGACAATCTGAAACAGAATCTATCCTATACTTATATTGATTGAATGGTTGTAAGAAAACTCTGCCTGTGGTAATATGTTGTCCCACTGGCTATGGTGTTCTGTCATCAATCTCCACAGAAAGTCTCCTAGACTTCTATTCACAACTTTTGTCTATCCATCTATCTGAGGATTATAAGCTGAACTAAATGACAATTTCATCCCCATCTTTTTCCATAAGGTTCTCCAGAAGTTTCCTACGAACTTAGTGTCTCGATCCAAAACTATGCTTCTTGGCAAGCCATGAAGTCGAATGAATTCTTTGAAAAACTGATTCGCAATATGAGTTGTGTCACTGGTTTTCTGGCATGGAATGAAATGTGTCATTTTGGAAAATCTATCCACCACCACAAAGATTGATTCAAACCCTCTTTGTGTCCTTGGCAACCCCAATATGAAGTCCATTCTGATTGTATCCCACGGCCTGTCAGGTATGGGTAATGGTTGATATACGCCTGCATCCTGCCTCTTCCCTTTTGAATGCTGAAAAATTCTGCATCTATCCACGAACCTTTTGACATATGCTCGCATTCCTGGCAAAAAATATGAATCATTCAACTTTGAAAACATCTTGTCATGACTGAAATGCTTGGTCAATCCTCCACTGTGTTTCTTCTTCAGCAAATTCTCCCTCATGGAGCATTTTTGAATACAAAGTTGATTACCTTTAAACAGTAATCCTTCCTAGATCATGTATTCTGCCCATTGGCTTCTATCTCTGAGAATTGGATTCTCAGTTTCTTCATACACCTCTTTAAAATCTGGATCAGCTTGATACATCTCCTTGCTATCATCAAAACCCAACGTTTTGACCCTGAACTCCTGCAATAGAAAACACTTCCTGTGCAAAGCATCAACAACTTTGTTAGCAGTACCAGAAATATGTTTAATCACGAAAGTTAAATTTTGCATATATTCAACCCATTTTACATGTCTTTGATTCAACTTCTCCTATTGAGTCACAAATTGCAATGCATGATTATCATTGTATAAGACAAACTCTTTAGGAATTAAGTAATGTCTCCATTTTTTCAATGCCTGAATGATAGCATAAAACTCCTTGTCATATGTAGAGTATTTGACTTTAACTTCATTCATCTTCTCGCTGAAGTATTCTATCAGCCTGTCTTCTTGACTCAAGACTTCCACTATTGCAAATCCACTTCCATCACATTTCACTTGAAATGTCTTTTGGAAATTAGACAACACCAGGATTGGTTGTTCCGTGATTTTCCTCTTCAACAGATTAAAGCTCTTCTCATCCTCTTCTATCTAGTGAAAAGATTTGTGTCTCTTCTTCACTGTGTCCATCATCGGCGCACTAATTCCACTGAAATTTCTGATGAATTTTCGGTAAAAACTAGCCAATCTGTGAAAACTTCTCACCTCAAATATATTCTTTGGTGATGGCCAATTCTTTATTACCTCCACTTTATCTGAATCCATCCTCAACTTATCTGCAAAAATAAAAAACCCCAAATAAATGAGCTCCATCTTCATGAATGACGATTTCTTCATGTTTATCAACAAATTCTCCTGCTGTAACCTCTGCATTACTATAGCCAAATGTTTCACATGCTCTACCTTTGTTTTACTGAAAATCAGTATGACATCAAGGTACACAATGACAAATTTTCTGATAAAAACCTTCAGGACTTCATTCATCAACCTCATGAAAGTACTCGATGTGTTTGTTAAACCAAATGGCATGGCAAGCCATTTGTATAACCCTTCATTGGTTTTGAATGTTGTCTTCCATTCGTCACCTTCCCTCATGGGGATTTGGTGATAACCACTTTTTAAATCAATCTTTGAAAAATATTTTGCTCCACTCAAGCAATCCAACAAATCATCCATCCTTGGCAATGGAAATTTGTACTTGATGGTTATCTTGTTGATCACCCTTGAGTCAGTACACATCCTCCAACCTCCGTCTTTCTTCGGACTGAGTATTGTCGAAACAACACACGAACTCAAGATTTCCCTGACCAAACCTTTGTCCAACAAATCCTGGACTTGTCTTTTGACCACTTCATTATCCTACGACATCAATCTATATGCTGCTTTGTTTGGCAAACTAGATCCAGGTATGAGATCAATATGATGACTCACACTTCTGATCGGTGGCAGTGAACGAGGTAGTTCGTCCACTACTATGTCAGTGAACTTTTCCAGTAGTTCCTAAACCTCTTCTGGTAAATCATCTACCCTTATGTTGGTTAAAACAATCTTTGGCTTCCTCACCACAATGAATTGTGGTTCCTCCTTCTTGTTAACCTCCTTAAGAAGTTCCTTCCCACTCATGAGAAGTATACTGTTGCTCACCTCTGGTTTTATTTCTTTATCTTTGATCGACAACAACATGTGAGTTCTCCCATTTTTCTCTAGGGTGTATGTGTTCATTCTCCCATCATGAATCACATTCCTGTCATATTGCCACTATCTACCTAGCAATAGATGACAAACATCCATAGGAATAACATCACAGAGTATTTCATCTTTATACCCTCCTATCTTAAATTCAACTAGACATTGCTTAGTGACATTTACATGATGTCCTTTTTGGAACCATGAAATTCTATATGGGCTTGGATGATCAATCGTCTCCAGCTCCATTTTTTCTACCATATATGCAGAAACAAGATTATCCATGCTACCACTATCTACAATAACTTTACATTTCCAATATTTGTTTTTTCACACAGTCCAAAAAAGTCTATTTCTTTGGACTGAACTCTCCACCTCCTTCTCTGGTGTTAAAAGATATTTTTGCATCATCAACGATCTTCCTCCTTCAGCATCTTCTACCTCAACATTTCACCTTTGTGCTTTGGAAATGTGAGTCTCTCCTTCCTCTTTCTTCTTGTCTAGACATTCATAATACTTGTGTTCGACCTTTCCACATGTGAAGCATTTTATCACTCCACTTCTTCCTCTTCCTCTACCTCTAGTATGAGGAAAAATGTTGTTATCAACATACTCTCCTCTCTGATCAACATACTGCCTTCTTTGTCCAACATATTTCCCTTTCTATGAGCTTCCACCTCTCTCAATATGAGGTTAAGGTTTCTTCCAGTCTTCCTTAGGCTTCTGACTTCTATCTTGGACAATTGATTTGCCCTTGGCTTGACTTCTGCCTTGGCCTCTTTAACCTTGTTTTCTACTCAGCTTCTCTTCCGCCTTTAGAGCCATCTGATAAGCATCTTCCACCATTCAGATGGTCAACATGCTCATCTCGTCCTGAATTTTGTATCTGAGGCCATTCATATACCTGGAAACCTTTTCATCATTACTTTCATGATGATCTGCCCTGATGTTCAGCCTATAGAACTCTTCAGTGTACTCCTTCACTGTCATCAAATTTTGTCTCAAATTTTGCATCATTCGAAACAGAGCAATTTGATAATCCTTGGGAATGAATTTCTCTTTCATATTTGCGATCATCCTATCCCAACTATTGATTTTTTTCTTACCTGGCAGCGTCTGTCAGCTTGTAGTTCATCCCACCACAATGTTGCATGTCCCTTAAGTCTCGTGACAGATGTTTGACCTTCTTGTCTTCTTTGACATATTCATAATCAAAATATGTGTCCAGATCTCTAATCCAGTCTAGAAGCTCTTCAGCATCCGAGTTTCCCTCATAAACTGGAATGTCCATTTTGGCTCTTGCACCCATTCTTGCAACAGCTCTAATCAAGCGTTCATTCGTTGCATCTTATGTTGTGACTTCTTCTTCTCCATGTTCAGCTTCATCTTCGTTTTTGGACTCCCTGACATCTCCAATATCATCTCTGCACCTTTGTTTTATTTCCATATCCACGAGTCTGGTGTGAATGTCATGTAGATCTCTTTCCACTTTTGGATTCAGCACCTGTCTACCTCTTTCTCTTGACACCTCCCTATCCTCTGGCAGATCGGGTGTTTGTATGTCTCTTCTCCTCAGTGGCATGGCTGAAATTACTTCTCTCTTTTCTTGCCTGAAATATACAAACAAGAATCAGGCTCTGATACTAGATGATGCAGAACCTCCCAACCCGCAGGTTGGAAGTCCACGCGCACATGATATTTCTTCTTTTTCTGGCCCAAAGAGCTCTCAACAATTGGTTCTTCTATTTTCCTTTCGGGAAATATGTACCCCATAGTAAAGCCTCGTGGAATCCCCCTTCACACTTCGGGAGATAGAAATTCACGATTTCACGAGTCTTGTGATCGAGCATTTGTGCTTTCATACCTCTGAACACTGATATGTCGAGCTCTGATAAACTCTAGAATGCTAAGGTTCCACCTCCACTAGAAATCAACGGTTCTGGAGTTTTCCCTTGATCCAACGATCAGAGCTATTTCATGCACCGGGAGCTCGATATACAAGAGATCTATGTCTCCTCTACCTTCCGGGTCTCGAAATCCTGAAAAAATTGCGTGCCTACTCCGAGTCCCGCAACTCTTGTCCTTTCCATGTGTCACTTCAATCACGCTTTCCACTAACGTGATATTTTTTCCACCTGTCACCTCCTCACGATTTTCTAGCCTGTGTGGTTTCTCTATTTCGGTTATTGAGAGTCCTAGACTTGCGATCCCCAACCTTATGTCACCACAAACACCGATTTCCCAATTCCTGATTCGCCAATGGACTAGATCACTTGTATTGGGAAGGGATCCTGTTCCTTGTTGACGCGAACGCTGAATTCCCAAACTCCGAAGTTCCAAGATCCTGACGTGACAATCTTTGTCTTTCACACGAAATCTCCCCTTTCACGTTTTGGGGATTTGATCCGCCAAAGTCTTGGCCTCCTCTCACCCTTTCAAACCCCGAAATGCCAAAATGCTTGGATTCCAACACGTGTCCAAATCTTGACCCCACAATGAAACCTTCCGCCTTGTTGGATTATCGGACTTCGTAGTCTCGCGAATCCAAATGACGAAGTTTCATTCTTTCCACCCACGAAACCCCGAAATGGAATTTCGCAAGTAAATACAATTCTCCTCGTTGGTGTGAATCTATGGCCCTCTCTCTCCTAAGCTTCCACTTGCAGAAAACGACCACTGTAACCTCCTTGCTCCTCTGCGAGATCTGACAACTCGTGGGATTTTGCTAATTCTCCACGGAGAATTCCGACCATCCATTCTCCCTTCTGAGAACTTCTGTAAATTTGATAAACTGGGTTACCACAAAACTTAACCACCTGCAACGCAACCTTGTGACGCCTCCTTTCAATGCCTCAAGGCACCAACCTTCTATGATTTTATTTGATGACTGTGAAGACTCTATCCCTCCTAAGATTTCTCCAACTCTGAGTCTTAAAGAAGACTCCTGCACACACTCCTTGTGGCAAATCCTTCAGTTACTTCAAATAATTGAAGTCCTTCGACTCTGCGCACTCCGTGTAGCAGTATTCCTTCAACAATTTCTCAGGTTCACAAACTCTGAGACTTTACTCGGCCTGCACACTCCTTGCACAGCTCCTGTGCCTAGATGCACTTATGAGGGAATGAGAACAAAAGCTATCTTATCTGAGCTTTCAGAGACAAACCTCTGAACCCTTTGTCAACACACTCCTTGCGGACAATTCAACTGCACTCCTTGCAGGAACTCTTGCTCAGATAGAGAAACAATTGAAACTCATTTCCCTTACTCTCTCTCTCTCTCTCAAATTTCAGACATTTAACAAGAAATAATTCATACACAACATAAACATCAAATGCATGACAGAAACAGTAAAACATTCATGAGCATAACATTCAACAATACATGCACAGAGAGTATCACAACACCATGAATCTGAATCAATTTTTTTTTTGTATTAATCCAGAACTTCTGTACATGGAATTCTTTTACATAGCTCTTTGCTTCTTCTCTTCTCTGCTCTATGCTCATAATCCTCTTGCAACTATAAAACTAGGTTGTCTATATCTCGTTTCCCTCTTGCGCTCTAAAACTGTCTAATCTAAGCATTAAATTCTATCTACCGACGTTAACTTTGCATAGATGCCTCTATCTACCTCAGACAAGAGCAGGACGCTGAAGGTATGATTACAATTCTCCTCCATAAATGTGAGTATGCCTCTATTAACTATCCCATTGATTATATGGCACTTTCAAACTTCAAAACATTTCAACAAGAAATGTGTTGGCGCTTTTCCAGCTGTCCTCCACATCTACGTGTGCTTGCTACCTGTTGGCGATGATCCTGCATCACAAAAGGTTAATGAGACACAACAGGATGATTACCAAGGAAGACACGATCCAAGACATGACTTCATCCATGACCCAACCAATCACCCAGTCTAAACTGGTTAATGATTACAATTTATTTTAACAAGTGTTACCATTCTAACGGGGCACGTCTAAATTACAATTAGTCATTAATGCACCAGCTAAATTAATATTAATAAAATCAATCTAGAAAGTCTAAGTAATCAATACTAAAACTATAATTATAGATACATTCTAACCTCAATTGTAAGCAGGTCTCAAAATGGCAATCTAGACTTTACTCCCCAATCTAATTTTAGTCATTATTACAACCTAAATGGACAATTCTATAATAATCCAAAATCTCCATTCAACTAGCCATTAACTTAAATAACAATATTAACAAGATTAATGTAGAATGCTACCTATATAACACTGATGAACAATTAAATCTCAACATGTAGTCTAGCTATATTGACCGAACTAGTAATGCTAGTTGTCTACTATCATTGAGAATGAAACTGATAACTATTAACATCGTTGTAGAAATTTAACAAGGCAATTAACATAGTCATTACATAACAATTAATAGCGCAATAACAAGGCGATCTACATAATTGTTAACCATTTAACTCGTTGTGGCATTAAATCAATAAGGAGGAATCTACTGACCATTCACAGTGTTGTAGCAATTGTTCTAGCAATTAATAAGGAAAATAATATAGCATTTAACATTGCAATTAACAAGGCAATTAACTGTAGCAATTGTTCTGGTAAATTTGTGGTCATTCCAGCAACCTCAATCAACATTCTAAAGGAAAAAATTGTGGGTAATTACAGCAATCTCCAACAACATTCTAAAGGAAAAAATCGTGGGTAATTACAGAAAGCTCCAAAAAAATTCTAAAGGTAAAAATTGTGGGTAATTACAACAATCTCCGACAACATTCTAAAGGAAAAAATCTTGGGTAATTACAACAACTCAGTCAAGTTTTTAAATGGAAAATCATTGTGCTACATATCGGCAAAACGCAGGCTACCTTTTTAATGGAAGATTGAAGTCTTTAAGGCAGTAAACACAGTCACATTTAATTGGAAAATCGCTAGGCAACAAGGCATCAATTAGCAGTAAATCTTTTTTGCAAAACACAGTCTTCTTCAAGGGGAAATTCGTCCCAAAAGTAAAAACGAAATGAAAACTTGAGAGGGCCGAAATATATAGGCAACAGTGGTAATCAAAATATAAATTCTTAAGTGCAAGATGCAGTCTTCTTCAAGGGCAAATTAACCCCAAAGGTAAAAACGAGATGCAAACCAAAGACGGATGAATAAACCGAGGTATCTCCTTTTCACTGCCAGGATTCCAATACCAACGCATACAGGTAAACAAAAACATTTTTTTCTTTCTTACCAGGGTACCAAATGTAAAATGCAAACAAAGAATTTAATTGTTTTTCCATTTCCAGAATACCAATACAAAAATGCAGAGATGAATCAACTCATTTTCCATTGCCAGAATACCAATACAAAAATGCATACATGAATCAACTCGTTTTTCCATTGCCAGAATATCAATACAAAAATGAAGACATGAATCAACCCATTTTCCATTGCCAGAATACCAATACAAAAATGAAGACATGAATCAACTCGTTTTTCCATTGCTAGAATAACAATACAAAAATGCAGACATGAATCAACTCGTTTTCCATTGCTAGAATACCAATACAAAAATGAATACATGAATCAACTCATTTTTCCATTGACATAATACCAATACAAATAAGGACGACAGTAAGAGAACCGCAAGGATCTATTAGGAAAAGTCATTGAATGATTGGAGGGATTCTATCAGCTAAGGCGCAAAGAAAAATAAACAAGGATGAAAGATAATCCATACGTAGAGGTCTTGGCTAGAAGGTGCAAGTAAAGCAATTAGCCAAGGACATCAATGGAGGTAGACGACTAACAGGAATGTCCTTTTCTCATCATCTATGCATAGAAAAGTAGGGCATTGAGATCCATAGGTCTATTAACACCAAAGCAACGACCGTGGATCAGGCTCCTGGCCGACTGCTCAGGCGAGTACTGATGAGCTTGGGATGAAAGGAAAACAACCACAATCTTCATAGATCAATACACCACAGGGCGGTCAAGACATGCCAGGAATTGAAGGCCATGGGAATCAGTCACTCATCGAGCTAAAGACTATGGAAAGATTCAATCACCAACTATAATGCTAAGGCAATCAAATTCCTTACCCAAATAAACATGAAGATCCAAAGCATAAATCATACTACAATCTACCATGCAAAAAATGAAGAAAGTGTATCGTTGCTTGATCACCCGCTATAAGTTGATGTCCCATGCGCTCCGTGCAACTCCCTCTTTCCGACCGATGAGGCTTCACCATTACCTCCCAGCCAATGCTAGGGGCACTCTTCTTCCCTCTTATCCTTCTGAGCTGCAAAGAGGCCACACACACTATCCAGAGATTCAGCTAGCTCCCAACTCGCCTTGCAAGGCTGATCTACCACTCCTCACCGAGCTGGGTATCCCAACTCCCACAAGCTAAGGCATTCAAGTATATATTTCTACAGCATAACGTTATGCAAATAGAAGAGATATTTCCTCCTTCTCCTCCCTCCATTATATAGAGTTTCAAACTCCTTTACCTTCCCAAAATCCAATTTAAATTAATGTTTAATAGATTAATTCCTAAACATCCTCCCCCTACAAGTGTCACTCATCCCCTTCATTCCTCCATAAATTAAATTCTTTCTTTAATTAATTAATTACCCTGATTTCCCTCACCCACCTAGAGTCACTCCTATAATCGCTCCTAGGTGTCCCCGAATTCCCTTACAGGTTTTAATGACTTTCCCCATTATTAATTTGCTAGTTCAGTTTAAAATAGAAGGTTCTTAAATGGTAGATACCTTACTAAGTTGAACTAACTGCTTTTTCCTAGTGTTTCCCCTTTCTTTTAAGGTTTCCATTTTTCCTAGTTTCGTAATTATTTTAGATTTCCCCTTTTTCCCTTTTTAAATAAATTCAAAAAGGCATGTGCAAAAACTTACCCTTCTTCCCCCTTTTTTTAATGAATTAAATTTTTAATTAGCATAAAAATAAAATAATCATTCCCCTTTTTAAGTTTTTATCCCAAAAAGTTTTATAAAACACTTTAATTGCTTACCCCCCTTCTTGTCACAAGGTTAATGAATATTACCCGTATTATTTATTTTATTTTATTTTTATAATGTTTATTTCTAATATTTTATTTTTATATAAAGGTAAAATTTTACCACCGGTAAAGATTAGACCTAGACCTTAATTTTCGTGCTAGGCGACAATTTATTAGGGAAATTATTTTAAAATTTTCTTATCACGTTATTAGTCCTAAGGCCATCTGGGTTCATTCATTTATCATTAACAACACAATGTTCCCTTCAGGACGCACCAAGTGCTCCAAGGGTGCCACTCGCCTCATTTGTTTCCCTTACGTGACGTGCCCTTCAGGACACACCACATGCTCTAAGGGTGCCACTTGCCTCTTGACTGAATTGGTAGACATAAAAAACCCTTGGAGTCAATACTCCACCAGGTGAAGTTGTGGGAGACTAAGGGCCTCTAAGGAATAAATCCCCTGCCTTATTGCGCACCCCTTAGAATCCTCGTGAGCGATTGTCGCAGTCTACCCTCACGACATCGTGGGTCCTCTCGAAGTAGGTAAACGTTAACCTACAGTTTGAGCCACAGTGGGAGTGCTAGCAGGTGGTGGTAGGACTGTTTTCCACACTTCTCCCTCAACATCTCTGGTAGTCGTGCATGACCCCTCTACTCCACATGTGAGTCTGGTCATCAAGTTATCATCATCCTGCATCATCAACGAATCATGTCAGAAATATATCCATATCATATCATCTAATCATATGTGCTAATATCACAAATAAAACAATCAAACCCCAATGGTTCACTCCATGATTCGATCCAGAGTCCAAGGGTTTCCATCGACGTCTATGCATCCTTGAGGTCCAAAATCCTGTACACTTAGGAAAATTGAGTCAATAGAACCTATCTATGTCAATGTAGCATAATAACCTGTCATCAATTCACGGTTCCTCATAATTGTGATCAAATGTTTAATAGTATAATAATCTGGATCACTTGTGAGAAAGTGTTCTGAAAGAATAAGTTCGTTCAGGGTGAGCAACAGAGGGATGTTACATATGCCCCCTCTTGGTCTAAACTTCGTCCTGAAGTTTCACAGTATATAGGTGCCAAAATAATGTGTATCACAGTATCATAAGTCTATCTATCAAACAAAAAGGAAATTGTTGGTGCATATCATATGTGTCCTCCCAGGTCGCCGAGTGTGGACTATAGCTGTCCCACTGGACCTTGACCTGCTCTACAGTTCAACGCCATAGCTTTCGAATGAAATGATCCAAGATGTGGATCATCTGAGCCATGAGAGCCCCCTCATCCAACACCCGTCAGGTGCTCAAGTCAAAATATGTGTAGGATCACTAATCAAAATGTCTCAAAAAGAGATGTGAAATACATCGTGCAAAACGCCTCAAGAATAAGGTAAGGCTAGTCAATAGGCCATGGGCCTCTCCTTTCCAAAAAATCATAGGTTACCATGAACCTAGGAGATAGTTTATCCCCCTTTTCCAACTAGATCTAACACTTATGTTGTTTCATCCACAAGAATACTCAATCGCCACAATGTAATTATGGTCGACACGATGCACATCGATATAACTCTTCTGTTGATCCTATGATTCCTTGATCCTTTGTCTTATAGTTTGAATAAAATATTCCATTTCTTGGATTTCTTCAGGTCCCACCAGGACCTTGTCCTCAAGCTGATCCCAACTAAAACGTGTCCGACATGGTCACCTGTAAGGAAACTCGAAAGGCACCATCTTAATGGTGCTTTGGTAATTGTTGTTATAAGCTAAATCTATTAGTGGAAAGAATTATTTTCAATGCTTATGTTGGTCCATCACATACATGAGAAACATTTCTTCCAAGGTCTGGTTCATTTGTTTGGTCTTCCCGTCAATCTTCGGGTGATACGTAGTACTAAGCTAAGTTGGGTTCCCAGGGCCTCTTGGAAACTAGTCCAAAATCATCCAGTAAACACCGATCATTGATTAGATATAATCCTCTTAGTCATGCCACACAACCTCATAATCTCATTGCTAAAAACTCTAGCTATGTTAGGTGCCTGATACGTCGTACGCACAGGAAGAAGGTGAGCACTCTTCGTCAGAGTGTCTACTACTATGAAAATCGAGTCATGTCTCCTTGCTGTCAGTGGAAATCCAACAATAAAATCCATCGAAATAACCTCCCATTTCGATTCTGGAATAGTGTGTGGCTATAGTAATCCTATCAGGTGTCTATGTTCAGCCTTTACCTTCTGCCATTCTAGACATCTGGCCACATAGTTTACTATGTCTACCTTCATTCCCTTCCAGAATAATAAGGGTTTAAGGCCCGCCCTCATCTTCGTGTCTCTCCAATGAGCCATGTATACTGCTCTATGAGCCTCGCTTAGGATCAATCTCCTCAACTCGTCGTTTGGTGGTACGTACATCTGATTTTTAAACCTCAAAAATCCATCGTCATCAAACATAATTCCTTCAAATATTGGTATCATCATTGTGTTTTGTCCGATAAAACACTCGACCTCTTTGTACGATTCATTGTCACATTGTAAAGTTAGAATATTTTCACGTAGATTCGTCTGAAGAGGAAACATCGAAAAGATGTGTGGTCTCTGACTCAATGCATCTGCCACTCGGTTCACTATTCCTTTTATGTAAGTGATCTTGAAGTTGTACTCGCTAAGTAATTCCGACCAACGTCGTTGTCGCACGCTCAAGTCTCTTTTCTTAAATATGTGTTGTAGTCCACAGTGGTCATTCTTTAGTTCAATTTTCATCCAACAAGGTAGTGTCTCCAAACCTTCAAGGCATATACAATGGCTAACAACTCCAAATCATGTGTCGCATAGTTCTCCTCATGCCTTCTCGGTTTCCTCGAGATGTAAGCGATCGCTTGACCATCTTACATCAAGACTCTGCCTAAGCCTTCCTTGGATGCATCAATGCACACCAAGAAGTTCGTGTCCATGTCAAGGACCTTTAGTATCAGTGTTGTTGTCAACAAATACTTGATCTTCTAAAATGATACCACGCATTTCTCAGTCCAAACAAACTTCTTGTTCTTCTTCTGCATTTCCATGATCGGATTTTCTATCTTCGAAAATCCCTCGAAAAACCGTCGATAGTATCCTGCTAGACCCATGAAGCTACATACTTCTGGGACGTTCATCAATGCAGGCCATTCCATAATAGCCTCGACCTTTGCTGGATCCATGACGATACCTTCGCCAGAGATGACATGCCCTAAGTAGTGAATCTTTGATTGATAAAATGAGCATTTGGACAACGTCCCATACACTTTGTGCTCTTACAGACACTATAGCACCATAATCAAGTGCTCGTCATGATCCTCCATCGTCTGAGAGTAAATCAAAATATCTTTAATGAATACTTGGACAAACTTGTCCAACTACTCGCGGAACACCCTGTTCACCAAAATCACGAATACCCCTGGGGCGTTCGTCAGTCCAAATGGTAAAACAGTAAACTCGTAATGTCGAAACCTTGTATTAAATGTGGTCTTAGGGACATCATCCTCCTTGATCCGTAATAGGTGATACCCTGATCGCAAATCGATCTTTGAGAACACCATCACACCCTTCATCTGATCAAACAGATCATCTATACTCCACAACGAATACTGATTCTTGATCGTTTCCTTTTTTAATTGAAATTAGTCAATGCATAGCCTCCATGACCCATCCTTCTTTTGTATGAAAAATAGCAGGTGCACCCCACAGTGACACACTTGGACGTACCAGTCCCAGGTCCAACAATTCTTTTAGTTTCATTCTCAACTCCTGTAACTCTGGGGTTGACATCTGATAAGGTGTTCTAGATATCGGTTCAATCCCCGGTTTTAGGTCTATAATAAACTCCAATTCCCTCTCCAGTGGCATCCCAGTTAACTCCTCTGGAAAGACGCTTGCAAACTCTCTCACCACCAGAAGGTGTTCTATACCTTCTACTACTCCCTTCTCATTTAACGCAAGGATCGCATAAATATTACACCCTTTGCGCATGCTCTTTTGTAGTTGCAAGGTAGAGATGAACCTCAGGGAAAATCCATGGTTCCAACCTATAATCACTCATATTTTTCCCTCATCATCGACCAAGTTCAATCATTTGGTCTTACAATTGAGGATCACCTCATGCGACTCCAACCAGCCCATACCAATCATGACATCATAAGATCCTAAGATCATGACGTACAGGTTGGACATGGTGACAAACTCTCCCAGGTTAAGTTACAACTCGTAACCTTTCCTGAAACCCATTGTTTGGCTCCAAAAGCCATCTCTATAAAGCTAAACTCATCATGTTTGACTGCCTTTAACTTAGTCCTTTTTAGTGCTGCACCAGAAATGAAACTCTCAGTAGCACTGGGATCTATCAAATACTAAGGGTCGGGTTAGCGACGGTAGCTGACATCTCGAGTGCAGTCGACTGGTGCTCTGCCTAGTGGTTATTCACCACTACATGAATCTGATGTACCTTTCCCAAATATCCCATGGTAGTGGGTCCGACTGATCGAGATGCTCTAGTCCTCTTCACTGGGTCGTCGCGTTGGAAATGTTGCTCCCCACATTCCAATATACTTTCTTCGGTCCAGTAATCCTGGTAACCGAAGTAGAATCTTAATTCTAACACTAATGCCAACAAAAACTTGTTGACCATAAGTCTCGGTAATTTGGGTGTAGAGCATACCGAAACAACTCCAAAACGGGCCTCGTACCTGACCCCGTGCGGTTTCCTTGTTGCAAGGCATCGAGCTCATGGACGGATGCTCAATGAATTCCTCAAAAGATACCTCTCCTAGAACCGTTCCTCGAACAATTCCCATGGCACGTCGTCGACGACCATGTTCAAATGTGGTAGGAGCATCTTCTGCCATAGAAGAGTGCTCCCCTTCAGTTGAAAGACCACCTTGCAGATATTTAGGTTGGAGGTCGTAATCGTTAAGCGTGAAGCACAAAGCCTTGCACTACAACCCTACCTCAAGGACAAATCCATCCACCACACTCATGGAATCGAGAACTCAAATATTATAAGTTCTCGGTGAATGATAATGGTACTAGCTAGGGTGCGTTGTGGACCCTCAGGGGTATAGGTACCCTAGCCTCCTCTCAGTACCGATGGTGAATCAAGGCTCTTTCACATTACCTGGAAGATCCTTGTCAGACCATCATCATTCCTTACAACAACTGAATCCATCCTAAGGACTTTCCCCTCCCCTTGGGAGTTCGACTCTGAGGGTGCGGAAACCTCTGCAAGCATTGCACTTCCTTCCATGACACCACGTTGTGAACCTTCGAGGGTCCTCTAAAAGATATCATCGAAAGAACTCGTTAAAGTTTTAAGAAATGCTAGGTTAATAATCAAAGGTTTACTTTAGTGGAAAGCAAGGTGATCCACAGTTGCAGGGTTGAACCTGCTCTGATACCATAGAAGACATCCCCTTTGTTATGGCTACAAGTGAAGCAAAGGTGCAATTTTTTTTTTTTATTCTTTTTGTGTTTTGGGCAAGAAGGCGACGACGACAACAATTTACCTCACCACTGACGACGAATGTAAGCATGCAGTCCAAGAAATAGGAAACTATGACTCAATGCACTAGCACAGGAGAAATGGGGCGAAACATGTGTTAAGACAATGAGAAACGACTACCCGCCCAACACAACAGGACCATGCCTACAAGACAAGGGACAACATCCCCCACCCGACACAATGACGTTGACGAACAAAGACTAGAACCTCAGGGCGCATGAACCAAACACATGAAGGCGTTCAACCCATGCGCAAAAACAAACTTACAATGTTCGACAACACTCATTTGGAAGGCACTGGTTCTGACCAATTTATCATTCGTTGCTATCCAAATCGGGCCCGCCATGATCCCCTCATTAAGAATCATGTTGTCCCCAGGTGATAGACACATCAATAACCTTGGCACACCACATCCTATGTGGACCAAGGACTCTAGAAAACGCCGACGTTTTAGGAGCCAAATAATGACAGGAAGACTATACCCACACCCCACCAAAAAGGTCGACAAGACACAAGAGGACGACTACCAGGGAAGACACGACTTCATCCACAACCCAACCAATCACCTAGTCGATATTGGTTAATGAATACAATCTATTTTAACAAGTGTTACCATTCTAACGGGGCACATCTAGATTACAATTAGTCATTAATGCACCCGCTAAATTAATGTTAATAAAAGAAATCTAGCAAGTCTAAGTAATCAATAGTAGAACTATAATTATAGATACATTCTAACCTCAATTGTAAGAAGGTCTCAAATTGGCAATCTAGACTTTACTCCCCAATCTAATTTTATTCATTATTACAACCTAAATGGACAATGCTGTAATAATCCAAAATCTCCATCCAACTAGCCATTAACTTAAATAACAATATTAACAAGCTTAATGTAGAATGCTACCCATATAACACTTATGAACAATTAAATCTCAACATGTAGTCTAGTTATATTGACTGAACTAACAATGCTAGTTGTCTACTATCATTGAGAAGGAAATTGCTAACTAATAACATCGTTGTAGAAATTTAACAAGTCAATTAACATAGTCATTACATAACAATTAATAGTGCAATAACATGACGATCTAGATAACTATTAACCATTTAACTCGTTGTGGCATTAAATTAATAAGTAGGAATCTGCTGACCATTCACAATGTTGTAGCAATTGTTCTGGCAATTAATAAGGCAAATAATATAGCATTTAACATTGCAATTAACAAGGCAATTAACTATAGCAATTGTTCTAGTAAATTCGTGGTCATTCCAGCAAGCTCATTCAACATTCTAAAGGAAAAAATCATGGGTAATTACAGTGATCTCCGGCAACATTCTAAAGGAAAAAATCATGGGTAATTACAGAAAGCTCTGACAACATTCTAAAGGAAAACATCATGGGTGATTACAACAAGCTCCGGTAAGATTCTAAAGGAAAAAGTCATGGGTAATTACAGCAACTCAGTTAAGTTTTTAAATGGCAAATCGTTGTGCTACATATTGGCAGAAAACAAGCTACCATTTTAATGGAAAATTGAATTCTTTAAGGTAGTAAACACAATCATATTTAATTGGAAAATCGCTAGGCAACAAGGCATCAATTAGCAGTAAATGTTTTTTGCAAAATGCAGTCTTCTTCGAGGGGAAATTCATCCCAAAAGTAAAAATGAAATCCAAACTTGAGAGGGGAGAAATTGCCAGGCAACAAATTGTAATCAAAACAGAAATTCTTAAGTGCAAGACACAGTCTTGTTCAAGGGGAAATTCACCCCAAAGGTAAAAACGAGATGCAAACCAGAGAGGGATGAATAAACTGAGGTTTCCCCTTTTCACTGCCAGGATGCCAATGCCAACGCATATAGGAAAACAAAAAAGTTTTTGTCTTTCTTACCAGGGTACCAAATGTAAAATGCAGACAGAGAATTTAATTGTTTTTCCATTGACGGAATACCAATACAAAAATGCAGACATGAATCAACTTGTTTTCCATTGCCAGAATACCAATAAAAAAATGCAGACATGAATCAACTCATTTTTCCATTGCTAGAATACCAATACAAAAATGAAGACATGAATCAACTCGTTTTCCATTTCCAAAATACCAATACAAAAATATAGACATGAATCAACTTGTTTTTCCATTGCCAAAATACCAATACAAAAATGCAGACATGAATCAACTAGTTTTCCATTGCTAAAATACCAATACAAAAATGCAGACATGAATCAACTCATTTTTCCATTGCAAGAATACCAATACAAATGTGGATGACAGTTAGAGAACCGCAAGGATCTATTGGGAAAATTCATTGAATGATCGCAGGGATTCTATCAGACAAGGCACAGAGAAAAATCAGCAAGGACGCAAGATAATCCATACGCAAAGGTCTTGGCTAGAAGGCGCAAGTCAAGAAATCAGCCAAGGACAACAATGGAGGTAGACGGTTGACAGGAACGTCCTTCGCTCTTCATCCATGCACAGAAAATAAGGGTGTTGAGATCCATAGGTCTATTAACGTCGAAGCGATGATGGTAGATCAGGCTCCTAACCGACTTCTCAAGCGAGGACTGATGAGCTAGGGATGAAAGGACAACAACCACAATCTTCACAAATCAATACACCACAGGGCAATCAAGACATGCCGAGAATCGAAGGCCATGGGAATCAGTCACTCATCGAGCTAAAGGCTATGGAAAGATTCAGTCACTAACTAGAATGCTAAGGCAATCAATTTCCTTACCCAAATAAACATGCAGATCCAAAGCATAAATCATACTACAATCTACCATGCAAAAAATGAAGAAAGCGTACCATTGCTTGATCGCTTGCTATAAGTTGATGTCCGACATGCTCCGTGCAACTCTCGCTTTTCGACCGATGAGCCTTCACCGGTACCTCCCAACCAACGCTAGCGGTACTCTTCTTCCCCCTTAGCCCTCCGAGCTGCAAAGAGGCCACACACACTATCCAGAGATTCAGCTAGCTCGCAACTCGCCTTGCAAGGCCGAGCTACCACTCCTCACCGAGCTAGGTATCCCAACTCCCACAAGCTAAGTCAATCAAGTATAGATTTCTGAAGCGTAATGTTATGCAAATAGAAGAGATATTTCCTCCTTCTCCTCCCTCCATTATATAGATTTTCGAATTCCTTTACCTTCCCAAAATCCCATTTAAATTAATGTTTAATAAATTAATTCCTAAAAATCCTCCCCGTACAAGTGTCATTCATGCCCTTCATTCCTCCATAAATTAAATTCTTTAATTAATTAATTACCCTTATTTCCCTCACCCACCTAGAATCACTCCTAGAATCGCTTCTAGGTGTCCCCAAATTCCCTTACAGGTTTTAATGACTTTCCCCATTATTAATTTGCTAGTTCAGTTTAAAATAGAAGGTTCTTAAATGGTAGATAGCTTACTAAGTTGGACTAACTTCTTTTTCCTAGTGTTTTCGCTTTCTTTTAAGGTTTTCGTTTTTCCTAGTTTCCTAATTATTTTAGATTTCCCCTTTTTCTCTTTTTAATTAAATTCAAAAAGGCATGTGTAGAAACTTACCCGTCTTCCCCTTTTTTTTAATGAATTAAATTTTTAATTAGCAAAAAAATAAAATTATCATTCCCCTTTTTAAGTTTTTATCCCAAAATATTTTTATAAAACCCTTTAATTGCTTACCCCCTTCTTGTCACAAGGTTAATGAAGATTACCCGTATTATTTATTTTATTTTTATTTTTATTTTATTTTTATAATGTTTATTTTTATTATTGTTTTTTTATAAAAAGGTAAAATTTTACCACTGGCAAAGATTAGACCTAGACCATAATTTTCGTGCTTGGCAACATTTTATTAGGGAAATTATTTGAAAATTTTCTTATCACGTTATTAGTCCTAAGGCCATCTGGGTTCATTCATTTATCATTAACAACGCCACGTGCCCTTCAGGATGCACCAGGTGCTCCAAGGGCACCACTCGCCTCATCTATTTCCCTTGCGTGACGCACCCTTTAGAACGGACCATGTGCTCCAAGGGTTCCACTCGCCTCATATGTTTCCCTTGCGCGATGTGCCCTTCAAGACACACCACGTGCTCCAAGGGTGCCACTCACCTCTTGACTGGCTTGGTAGACATCAAAAACCCCTAGAGTCAATACTCCGCTAGGTGAACATGTGGGAGACTAAGGACCTCTAAGGAATAAGGCCCTCGCCTTATTGCACAGACCTTAGAATCATCATGAACGACTGTCACAGTAATCCCTCACGACATCATGGGTCCCCTCGAACTAGGTAAACGTTAACCTACAGTTCGAGCCACGGTGGGAGTGCTAGTAGGATGTGGCAGGGTTGTTGTCCACACCTCTCCCTCAACATCTCTGGTAGTCGTGCGTGACCCCTCTACTCCACATGTGAGTCTGGTTGGAAAGATATCATCAGCCGGCATCATCAACGAATCATGTCAGAAATATATCCATATCATATCATCTAATCAAATGCACTAATATCACAAATAAAACAATCAAACCCCATTGGTTCACTCCATAACTCGATCTGGAGTCTAAGGGTTTCCATCAATGCCTCTTCATCCTCAAGGTCCAAAATCCTGCACACTCAAGAAAATCGAGTCAATAACACATGTCTATGTCAATGTAGCATAATAACCTGTCATCAATTCATGACGCCTCATAATCATGATCAAATGTTTAATAGTATAATAATCTGGATCACTTGTGAGCAAGTGTTCTGAAAGAATAAGTTCGTTCAGGGAAAGCAAGAGAGGGATGTTACATTGTTCCTAGAGCCTTTCTATCAAGAATCTCCCATTATTCGTCCTTCATAGCTATCGTCTTCTTTGCTACTCCACCCAATGGTAGGAATAGATCCTTCTGATATAAATAATATTCCATCTGCATCTTCCATAACTAGTAGTTTTGGTCGTTAATTTTCTCGACCCTAAACTTTGCATCTTCCACCATTTTTCCCACTCGAACCAGGAACCTTCCTTTCCTGGGAGTTATCTTTCTCTGTTATAGCATTTGTTAGAAAAATAGGACCGTGGAGAAATATAATAAAACAAATGCGGAAACAAAACACAGAAGATACACAATATAATAGAGACACAGATTTATGTGGTTCACCCAGTGTGGGCTACGTCCACCAGATAAATTGTCAGGTCCTTCCTTTATTATTATCCAACATATGAAGGGATACAACCTACAACAAACCCATTGTAACTTCCTCTTCTTTCTCTCACAATCTCTCGTCTCAGAATACAATATTCTCTATGAAACACAGTCACAATACATTTCCCTCATAAGAGAGGGTTGCCTTCTAGGGAAAAACACCTTAAAATAATTTCTACCATTAGATCTACGACCTTATAATGAATGGTCCATATTTACAATGAAATTATAGTATACATTTACAAGGAAATTTTTCCTTTGGGGGTTTCACCCCCGAACCCCGCAGAGGGGGTAACCCCACTCTGCACCCCCCTGTGTGGTAGAGTGTGCATACTTATGGGGTGTAAAGTCTTCATGAGGTATAAACACAGCTGAAAACAAAAGACCTTTGAATCAGGAAGATAATCAGACTCCACAACCAACATTTAAAATAGAAAATATAATTAATAAATGGTTATAAGCCTTATGAAGATAGGAAACAACTATTTTGGGAGTTTTTTTTAGAGTAGACAGTGTGGAGAGATATGGGTATCAATATCTTGTTTTTATTGTAAAAAAAACAAATTCTCAAATGATGACGTGCATACACATTCTAGTTAAGTGGTCCATCAATTTCCTTGTTTGATTCTTTACATATACATGTTTTATTGTAAAAAAAAATCAAATAATGATATATGTATATAATTTTATTATGAAGCTATAATTTTATTATTTATGATTTTTTTCCCTTGGAATTTATAAAATTTTTTAATGATTCTTATTTTCATATTAATTTAAACATGCATTTGAAGGTATTTACCTTTTACTATCTAATCCCATTCTGAGCTCAATGGGGTTATGGTTGTTGGTGGTTTAAGTTTTTTTTTTAAATAATTGAATATATTCTTCTATAATACTAGTTTATATTTATAAATAAAAAACATTTATCATTTTTATATTTATAAAAAAGATATGAATGAAAAAATGATCTCAACTATTATAAACTTGTTTTAAAATTGAAGAATAACTTATTGTTCAGTGTTTTTCTAAAAATCTCATTTTTCACTTATGATAAGTATAGAACTCTTGATCATTTATCACTTGTCCTTAATATTCATTTGTCACTTGCCTTTAATATTTGCTTAATTTTTTTTTAGCTTTCTTTTTAACTATGATAATAACTAGAATATTCAATTAAAACATGCATTATGTAAGTGCTTTATGTATTGAATTATTTTTTCTTCCAAGAGGAACTTGTTTATAGCAAGTTGGCTAATTTTCAAAGTAATTTGAATACTTGTAATTTGATGTTCTTATTAGATATACATATGATCATATTTTTATTAGAGTTAGATTTCAACTTTGTTATTAATAGTTCACACAATATATGGTTGGTGTATTGGTGAGTAGTTGATTTTTTTGAACACTTATAATTTATTGTATTTCTCAAATTAAGAAAAAAATTACGTTTTTATGCAAATTAGTTTTCACATTGTTATTAGTGTTAAAATAAAAATTTTCAACAATGATATAATCCAAAATAAAAATCCTTAAGTTAACTAAGGAAAAAGTAAATGTCCTTATGTTTCTAATGATTGATATGAATTTTCAATGGTCATCATTTTGTTAATTTGGATGTTTACAATGTTGATATTATGGTAGCTACGATAGGTATTAGCCACTACATGTAACCCTGACGAGAATAGAATATTTCAGGAAGCAAGGGAAACCCTAAAACATTGGATACTATCCCTAGGAGACAATTCGACTCAAGAGAACATTTATTATTGATTTATTAGCCTCCAGGAAGACAAGTCGGAGAATATTTATAAATAAAGGGCACTAGAGCTCACTTGTACTCACTCTCTCACACAATTGCATAATACCAGTGGTTCGCAAGTTTGGAGAGGAATTGCAGTTGTAACTACTACTACTCACATTTTTGGTTTTGTCTTGGACTTTCTCTTGGTTATGGTTTGGAAATTTTTCTTGGTACACTAGCTCTGGAGAGAGGTACACTACCTTCAATGGATATTGGTTCTATGGTTTTATTCTTAAATTATTCTTCCTTTTAAGGTTAAGGTGATTGGGGGTGGCATTTGTGCCTATGGTTGAGTGACAATATTGATATATTTCCTATGGTGAAACAAGTACACCTATTATTTTAACAGGTTATGGGACCACACTATATTCAGATAGTCTAAGCACTAGAAGATAAATTGGTAGTATTTTCTTAGTTACAGTTTCAGTTGTAGTCAAAGTTTTGTTGCAACAAAAAAACCCTAACCCTCTTGTTAAGGAACCTCAACTAAAGAGATTGACCTAATTTCTAGATAGTGTAGTGCACCCTATCATATCAGACCAAGTCAAAGCCAAAGGTTGACCAAGTCAAAGTAGTAATGACTTACTCTATGAAGTTAGAAAACAAGTTATAAGGGGCTTCTAACTCCAGATCATGGAAGAAAAGGATTGACATTATCCTTTCCAAGAATAAAGTGTTGGATCCCATGAAAGGAAATATCATAGAACCAGAGTTTGAAGTGGGAAAAGAGAAGGAACCTCAGAACGTTGTAGTTATGAAGAGGTTCAAGAAAAATGACATCAATGCTATGAGTATCATAGTGGGCTCTATAAAAGACCACTTGATACCCTACATTTATGATCTTGACTCATCTAAGAATATGTATGATGCCCTAACTAACCTCTTCTTAGTCAGAAATATTGGACAAGTAATGAGTCTAAAGAATGAGCTTTGTTACATGAAGATGAATGATGATGATAGCATAACATCATACTTTGTGAGAATCTATAGTTAAGTGATCAACTACAAGCTATTGAAGAAATCATTTGAAGGAACTGGTAAATATAGTACTCAACAACCTTCCCAAGACATGAGATTCATTTTCCATAAGCATGAACACAAGAAAGGAGTATGTCACATTTGAAGAACTTTGGACTTGCTATGAACAAGAAGAATTAAGTATTGGCATAAAATAGAAATCCCAAAAGAGATATGATGATCAATCCTTCACCGCAAAATTAAAGAATTTCAGGAATAAGAGGAAGGTTGGCTTAAGGAAGGAAACAGGCGAAACAACAGTTTCCAAAGAAAAGGAAACCTCAAATATCAGAAGGATGAAGCAAACTTTTTCTTCTAGTCAAGGTAACAATATTCTTATATAACATAGTTCTTGTACATACCATGTTTACATAGTTCATGTACATATCATGCAAGATAAGATGATGAGTGAAAAAATACCTATGGATGAATAACAAGATAAGGATTTTGTTGATTGTGGATCCTGATTATCTTCCTGATTCAGAGGTCCTTGATTTCAGTCATGTTTATACCCCATGAAGTATTTACACCCCAGAAGTATGTACACTCTTCCACGCGGGGGAGTGCAGAGGGGGGGTACCCCCTCTGCGGGGTCCAGGGGGGCTATCCCCCCGGCTGGGGGGTCTGGGGGAAAGTGGGCCCCCAGCGGGGGTTCGGGGGCAGCGTCCCCCGAAGCAAAAATTGCCTTGTAAAAGTATATTTTAATTTCATTGTAAATCTGGACAGTTCATTATAAGGTCGCAGATCTAACGGTAGAGATTATGTTAGGGTTTTTTTTCCCTAGAAGGCAACCCTCTTTTATGAGGGAAATGTATCGCGGCTATGGATGATGGTGAATATTGTATTCTGAGAGAGGAGACTATGAGAGAAAGAAGAGGAAGTTACAGCGGGTTTTGTTGTAGGTTGTATCCCTTCATTTGCTAGATAATAATAAAGGAAGGACCTGGAAATTTCTTTGGTGGACGTAGCCCACACTGGGTGAACCACATAAATCTGTGTCTCTCTTGTATTGTGTGTCTTCTGTGTTTTGTTTCTGCATTTGTTTTATTTTATTGCTCCGTGGTCCTATTTTTCTAACAACTGGTATCAGAGCATAAGGTAACGCATAGGAAAAGAGTGTTCTTGGTTCGAGTGGGAGCAATGTCGGAAGATGGAAAGTTTAGGGTCGAGAAATTTAATGACCAAAACTACCAGTTATGGAAGATGAAGATGGAATACTATTTATATCAGAAGGATCTATTCCTACCATTGAGCGGAGTAGCAAAGAAGTCGGCGACCATGAAGGATGAAGAATGGGAGATTCTTGACAAAAAGGCTCTAGGAACGATACGGCTGAGCCTGGCAGTGTCGATGGCTTTCAATATTTCGAAAGAAAAGACAACTAAGGGTTTGATGGATGCGTTGGCCAAATTGTATGAAAAACCCTCAATGTCGAATAAGGTATTGCTAATGAAGAGATTATTTAATATGAAGATGTCAGAAGGTGGGTCTGTTGCAGATCATTTAAATGAATTTAATACAGTTACTAATCAACTAAGTTTTGTAAAAGTGGACTTTGATGATGAGGTTAGGGGTCTTTTGATCTTGTGCTCATTGCCAGAAAGTTGGAATGGCTTGGTCATGGTTGTAAGTAACTCTGTCTCTGGTTCAAATAATTTAAAATTTGATGATGTTTTTGGTGTTATCCTTAGTGAGGAAATGCGATGGAAAAGCACACGTGAGACATCAGGAAATGTGTTGAACATGGAGAATAGGGGAAGACAAAAGGATAGAGGAAAGGGCTCAGGAAACCATGAAAATTCTAGGAAGGGCAGATCCAAATCCAGACTTGGAAATATAGAGTGTTGGAATTGTGGGAAGAAAGGACATCTGAAGAAAGACTGCGGAGCTCCAAAGAAACAAAGAGATGGATATCAGGAGAGAAATCAGGAAGCAAATGTAACAGGTGATGTGTTACAAGATGCTTTGATTCTTTCTGTAGATAATATTTCTGAGTCTTGGGTAGTAGATTCAGGAGCATTATTTCATGCCACACCCCATAAGAAACATTTTCTAGATTATGTTCAAGGTGATTTTGGACAGGTTCATTTGGGTGATGATAAACCATGCAAAATTGTTGGAATGGGAAAGGTAAAAATAAAGCAACGAAATGGAAACCAATGGT
>ML779972.1:1000484-1012385 GCA_009831015.1 Picea engelmannii
TGCATATAGATGTATGGGGACTAGCTCAGGTATCATCTCTTGGTGGATCTCATTATTATGTTACTTTTATTGATGATGCAACTAGAAAAACTTGGGTTTATTGCATTCGACAAAAATCTAATGTTTTTGATACTTTTAAGAAAATGGAAAGCTTTAGTTGAGAATGAGACGGGAAAAAGTTTGAAGTGTCTCAGATCAGATAATGGAGGTGAATATTGTAGCAAGGAGTTTGATTATTACTGTTCATAACATGGTATTCGTAGAGAGAAGACAGTTCCACGAACAACACAAGAAAATGGTGTGTGAGAAAGGATGAACAAGACAATCATGGAGCGTGCAAGGAGTATGAGATTGCATGCCGGTTTTCCCTTACAGTTCTGGGCAGATGCTGTAGATACTGTTGTTTACTTAATAAATAGAGGACCTTCAATCTCTTTGAAAGGTAGAATTCCAGAGGAGGAATGGACAGAAAAAAAGGTAAACTATTCTTTTTTGAAAACTTTCGGTTCTGAAGCATTTGTCCATATTGATAAAGAAAATAGAACAAAGCTTGAGGCAAAATCCAAGAAGTGTACCTTTATTGTATATGGTGTTAATGATTTTGGTTATCGCTTATGGGATTATGAAAATAAAAAAAAATCATTAGGAGTAGAGATGTCATATTCAATGAAAAGGTCATGTACAAAGATCAGTTGCAAGGAAAGAAACAGGAAATAGAAAAACAAGAATACACAGTTCTTGATGAGATCACTGAAAAGGAAATTCCAAAGGAACCAAAAAATCAAAATGTACAATAGCAGGAGTAGCAGGTACCTCAAACACCTGCAAGTGTTGTTATAAGATCTACCAGGTTAAGTAAACCCCCTGAACGATACTCTCCTTCATTATATTATTTATTGTTGATTGATTCTGGTGAACCAGAATGTTATGAAGAGGAAATGCAGGTAGACACCAAAAAGAAGTGGGAGGAAGGAATGAAAGAGGAAATGGATTCCTTGGAAAATAACCAGACTTGGGACTTGGTTCAGTTGCCTGCAGGAAAAAGAGCATTGTAAAATAAATGGGTTTACAAGTTGAAGGACGGAGATGGAGGAGAAAAGCGGTACAAGGCTAGACTTGTTGTAAAGGGTTTTGCACAAAAGAAAGGTATATATTTTGATGAAATATTTTCTCCTGTTGTTAAAATGACTTCAATTAGGACTATTTTAAGTCTTGTGGAAGTAGAAGATTTGCATCTTGAACTGTTAGATGTAAAAACAACTTTTCTCCATGGGGACTTGGAGGAAGAGATTTATATGCAGCAGCCACAGGGGTATGAGGTCAAAGGGAAGGAGAATTCCGTATGCAGGTTGAAGAAGAGCTTGTATGGCCTAAAGAAAGCTCCAAGGCAGTGGTATTTGAAGTTTGACAGGTTTATGACAGAATAGGGTTATAGCAGATGTCACTCTGATCACTGTGCTTATTTTAAAAATCTAGAAAATGGAAGCTTTATTATCTTGCTATTGGATGTAGATGACATGCTTTTTGCAGGGACTAATATGAAGGATATAAATGTACTCAAGAATAAATTAGCCAATTCATTTGTGATGAAGGATTTGGGTGTTGCAAAGAAAATCCCTGGAATGAAAATAACAAGAGACAGGAAAAATCACAAACTGACATTGTCTCAGGGTGAGTACACAGAAAAGTTGTTGGAGAGGTTTAGAATGCAGAATGCAAAACTAGTTAGTACACCTTTGGCTAGCCATTTCAAATTAACTAAGGAAATGTGTCCCAAGACACAGGAAGAGATAGAATACATGTCCAGGGTCCCTTATTCATCAACAATTGGCAGCTTGATGTATGCAATGGTTTCCACAAGACTAGATATTGCACATGCAGTGGGAGTTATGAGCAGGTATATGAACAATCCAGGTAAAGAACATTGGGAAGCAGTAAAGTGGATTCTCAGGTATTTGAGAGGTACTACTACACATGCATTATCTTTTGGAGGTTCAAACACTTTTCTACAACGATATGTTGATTCAGATATGGTAGGTGATAAAGACAGCAGGAGGAGCACCACAGGGTATGTTTTTACTATAGGTGGAACAGAAGTAAGTTGGATTTTGAAACTGCAAAAGGTTGTTACACTTTCAACAACAGAGGCATAGTATGTTGTTGCTACAGAGGATAGTAAAGAGATGATTTGGTTACAAAGTTTTATGGAGGAATTGGGAAAGAAGCAGGAGAACAGTTGGTTGTACTATGATATTCAGAGTGCCATTCACCTTGCAAATAACTTAGCCTTCCATTCGAAGACTAAGCATATACAGTTGAGGTACCACTTCATACGATCTGCCTTGGAAGATGGACAATTGAAGCTGGAAAAGATACACACTAGCCAGAATCCTACAGACATGTTAACAAAGGGAGTAACTAGGGAGAAACTGAGTTCCTGCTCAGTTTCAGTTGATCTTCAAGAATGAAGATGAAAATGAGAAATTTTCCAGGTCCAAGAAGGTTTAGAGTCTAACATATACAATAGCGGTGGATTTGTTGAGATCAGTCTCCAAGTGGGAGATTGTTGGTTATGGAGCTTGATTATCTTCCTGATTCAGAGGTCCTTGATTTCAGTCATGTTTATACCCCATGAAGTATTTACACCCCAGAAGTATGTACACTCTTCCATGCGAGGGAGTGCAGAGGGGGGGTACCCCCTTTGCAGGGTCCGGGGGGGCTATCCCCCTAGCTGGGGGGTCTAAGGGCAAGCAGGCCCCCAGCGGGTGTTCGGGGGCAAAGCCCCTGAAGTAAAAATTGCCTTGTAAAAGTATATTGTAATTTCATTGTAAATCTGGACCGATCATTATAAGGTCGCAGATCTAACGGTAGAGATTATGTTAGGGTTTTTTTTCCCTAGAAGGCAACCCTCTTTTATGAGGGAAATGTATCGCGGCTATGGATGATGGTGAATATTGTATTCTGAGAGAGGAGACTGTGAGAGAAAGAAGAGGAAGTTACAGCAGGTTTTGCTGTAGGTTGTATCCCTTCATTTGTTGGATAATAATAAAGGAAGGACCTGGCAATTTCTCTAGTGGACGTAGCCCACACTGGGTGAACCACGTAAATCTATGTCTCTCTTGTATTGTGTGTCTTCTGTGTTTTGTTTCTGCATTTGTTTTATTTTATTGCTCCACGGTCCTGTTTTTCTAACAGATTTCTATGACTACAAGGCAAGTAATGTACATGAAAAGGATGAAGTACGTTGACAATATTTGGTGAAAAAAACATGACGAATCTATTAGATAAGTAAAAAATGCCAGATAGGTCGAAATTAGAATCAATCTTGAAGAGACCTAGAAAGAGTCATACTAGAAAAAAGTTAGTAATTAAGAGGAAACTAGAATAAAACTTGTGACACTTTTCAGAAATCAATAAGGATACAGAAAAAAGTGTGGACTCTCTTCGATGGAGGGAGACGATTGCATAATTCCAAAAGAAGAGAATGCATTCATGCATGAAGCCAGGATTAGGAGGGAGCTAATCCTAAATGATATGATCCATTAAATAATCGATGAAGATTATGAAGTATCTGTCCATGTTCCCGTTGAAAGTAGCATCCATGATAAACAACATGTGATGAGAAGAATTCTTATTGAAGAAGCTTTGAATATCCTTGGTTGTCCATCTACATTTATGAACATAAATATACATATAAAATAGATATTCATAACATAATAATTAATTAATAAATAATAACTATTAATAATGAAATGACACGTCTCAAATGACATGGCTATTTGTTAAGGGCACCCCTGCGTGGGTATATAAACGAACCCTCATTCTCAATTTTATATCATCTTATCTATTCATATATTATTTATAGTCCTACATGGATTACTTTGTTATATTCCAAGTATTTTGGATAATTGTTGTGTGAGCGGACTTTGTTCATCTCATTTGGTATCAGATCTTTATTTTTGATCCTAGCCATTGGCCTCACTTATTCAGACTTTGTATAATTTGTATTTTATCCAAACCCTTTCTTATCAGAGTTTTTTTTATTGTCTCGTCATTGACCACAACTGGCCTTTGGCCATTCAACTTTCAGATTCTGTTGAAAAAAAAACCGTGGTGATTCTGTTGTAACTTTTGAAGTCCAGTGAAGACTATTCTGTTACTATTTACAAAGACAGAGAAAATAATTACACTGCAAACTTTTGAAAATTTAAGTCCATACATCGAATTTTTCGTTAATATAAGCTGCTCAAAATCTGGTATTACATAGGAGAATGACACAAAAAAATACATAATTGTTGTGAATCAAGTGTTTCGGTTGGAGGACAATGCCGAAATTGTGTGAAAAGGTTGCCTGAAAACAATTGGTGCATGTATAGGCATGTATATCTTACGAGATTGTGCCAGTATATCATTTAGAAACTACAGGGAAAATCACAAGTCTAACTGAAGTTATAAAGTCTATACATTCTGATAATAATTTGGAAGTCATAATTTTTTTTCTCAATTATAAAACTCAAAAGTGAATAAGGGGTTGCAACCTCTTCAAAAATCACTTCAGGGTAACTTCACGTTGTTGGGAAGACACTAAGAGATTGAAATCTGAAATTGCTACCCACATTTATATCGTTGGATAGAACATATGATTTTGTGTATTTACTTCCACACTAATTACAAAAATTTTCAAGTGAAGTATTTGTGCCCAGGTCTGCGGCTATTCACACCAGTAAGATCCAAAAAAAAAATCACCATGACCAATTGAAGCTATAATTATTCAAAACTGTCTAGTCTACTTGTTGAATAACACTAGATCGTGTATATTGGTAATTGTTTATGGGAGTAGCTGTAATTTTGAATATATCTGAAATAGAACACTGGATTATAGTTCAAAATATTCGGTGAATAGACAGAGTGCAAAAGTCGTTGTTTAGAAAGCTAGTGCAATTGTAATGGTTGCTTGTGATGTAAATGATTTATATCTCTAATATAAATCGAGTTAATTTCTCGTGGAAAAAAAAGCTAGTCGTTGTTTAGCATTAAATAGCCACCCTTCCACCATACAATTTCGCAGTAGCCATCGTACAAACAACCAACGTCTTATGCTATTTCCGTTTTACACATCATCATTCAACCACTATCCATACCATCCACTGTACGTTGAAGCTGTCAATAGTCGTATTTGTCTTTTCAAATCCACCATTTTCAACCATTTGATTCTATTCCTACCTAAAACTACCATTGAATACAATTGCACAAACAACAAAAAAATAAAAATTATTTATTGTGTTGTTATGGGAAGAGGGGATTCGGTGGTAACATATTATTCAAACCAATAGTCACACCCCAATTAAGAGTCGTCACTGCCAAGTAGGGTAAAAAGTGAAGAGTATAACACTTTGGTTGAAGTCACAATAACAAGTTTATTTATAGTTCTTTATTTGGAGGAAAAGGATTTATTAAAGTATACTTTTTAAAAGGGAAAAGGTGACAAAGTGAATATATTATATTATAAAAGTGAGTCATATATTAAGTTTCAAATATTAAAGGGTATTGAAATTACTTTTTCATTTTATAACAAGGAGAAGAGAAATAAAAATGTTTGTATGAGTCATATAAAAACAAAAAATAAATATCATTTAAGGAGAAAAAAGAAGTGGAATTATTAAGAAGTTATAAGAGGTGAGTTTTAATATATATATATATATATATATATATATATATATATATATATAGGGTGAAGAAGTAAAGTAAAAAAAAAAAGTGTTTAAGTTTGGATTATTAAATTCTTAAGTGATAAGAGAAAAGGTAAGAAATCATTCGTGTTAAAGAAAAGTAAATTGGAGATAACGTAAAAAGTAATCAAATTTTCAATTTTAAGAAAAAGTTAAATAAAATATATTATTATTATTTCAAGTTAGATCTTATTATTACTTAGTGGGATCAAGATTTATTAAAAGGGTGATTGAAAAAAATAATCCAAAGTTCAATTTAAGTTATAAAAGGGACAATTCAAGAATGGAAGGAGGAACATTCCCTCATACTTATAAAAAATATGTGGATCCCTTATTAAAAGATAATGGGATTATTCAAGGAAATAATATCAACATCGTTATTTGCCCGATCAGTAGGAAAAATCACATTTACATTGACCTAGAAAACCAATTAATGGTTTTAGAACCAAATATAATTGAAAATGACATGTGTCTTTCCAATGAGTAATATGAAATTAAGAACCTACAATTATCTATTCGTGATTACAAATTCATAGGTCAATTCAATGTGGTATCAATGTATCAAGAGAATGTTCGTATAATTCTAGGGTAAACCTGGGTAGATATATTGGATATTTTTTTTTCAACACAAGGAGAAAGTTTTTGACATTTTCTTATAAAAAGAAGAAAATAACGTTACAGAACGTTACAATGAAGTCAATCTCAGAAGCTCCATCATTATAAGACTCAAAGGAAATATCAGAGATGATCCTTCAAGATAACCAGAAGTCAATACAAAAGTTGCAAGATTGAAAGAAAGACTATCACAAGATCATCATTGAAAAATACGAAGAGATTTCCCGCCTAATAAATCATAATAAGAAACTACTTGAAAAAATCATGAAGTCTAAGGAGAAGAAGCAATGTTTTCAAAAGTTGGAACAAGAAAATCAAGCTCTCAAAGAGAAATTAACTAAAGAAAAGGAAGGAATCTCATGCCTAAGAAAACTTAATCAGAATTTACTAGAACAAATCAAAAGACTTAAGAATGAAAAGAAATCTTTACAAGAAGAGCTAGATCACAAAACATCAATAGTCAATAAAGAGAAAATGATTGAACCTATGAAGCTAGATAAGTATTTAGATGATACGAATCCAACTGATGTAAAAGGGTCTTCAAACGTCAAAGTAGAAACAATCCAGGGGTATGAAGAAAACTCAATTACAAAATTTAATCAAGAAAAAGCTACACGTATACGAAGTAAAAATCAAGTTGTTAGGATGCCTTATCGAAATACTAATCATAAAATTTGATACTTCAGCTAATCGATGTATCAACATAAACAAATAGCCACTATGTCAAAAAATATTACTTCCACTACAATTGAGGGTCAAAATATAAGCTATTAGGGGAGTAGAAATGTATATATTTCTTTCCAAGAACCCTATAAAAACGAAAATCCGCAGAAGATACAATTAGGATGGGTAGACTCCTTTACAATTTGACAGTTCTACTCAGCGCTTAGAAGATCATATCGTCTCAGGTCCTCAACGATTACTAACTCAAGAATAAAGAATCAAGAGACACTAATTATAAGCTAGAGCAAGCGATAAGTCTTCCATAAAGTATGCTTTGAGGACAAAGCATTTTTAAGGGGAAGGCAATGTTAGGAACATAAATGTACATATAAAATAGATATACATAACATAATAATTAATTAATAAATAATAACTATTAATAATGAAATGACATGGCTCAAATGACATGACTTTTGGTTAAGGGCACCCCTGCATGGGTATATAAATGAGCCCTCATTCTCAATTTTATATCATCTTGTCTATTCATATATTATTTACAGTCCTACATGGATTACTTTGTTATATTCCAAGTATTTTGGATAATTCTTGTGTGAGGGAACTTTGTTCGTCTCAGAGATAATCCTAAATGATATGATCCATTAAAGAATCGATGAAGATTATGAAGTATCTTTCCATGTTCCCATTGAAAATAGAATCCATGATAAACAACACATGATGAGAAGAATTATTCTTGAAGAAGCTATGAACATCCTTGGTTGTTCATCTAAATTTATTCTCCTATGATGAAAAGAAGAAGTTTGAACCTTCAGAAAGGAAGGGCATATAATCTATAGAAGATTCCATGGAATCCAACATTTAATCTGAGTAAGAACATGAAGATTCCAAGATAGAAAGAAAATTTAGAACAACCAATTGAACAAGTTATTATATCGAGAATCATAAGACTACCATCTTGGTTTGAACCCACTAAAAGCAATCAAGAAAAAGAAATTGAAGTTGTGATGAAGAACAATATATGTAAGAAAATGTGTGTTAAACCCTAAATAATGGCTCATTACCCATTAATTGGGGTATATTACATTAGTAATGTTATTTTATTTATGTCATATTTAGTCCATTAGTTGTAATTATACCTCCAAGTCTCCTATATATACCAAGGAGACATTTTCATCTGGAATCATTGGGTAATTGTACAATTATGTGGGCATAATGAGGTTGCCCCCTCAAAGAGGATTATTATATGAATTTATCTCTTTTTTAAGGTATTGAGTACTTATTCTGAGGTTTTTATATGCTATATTGATATTTGGTTCTTAACATATGGTATCAGAGCTCAAGGTCTTGGGGTTTCGATGTTACATCTAAGACACCTTGACATTTTCACTATAACTTTATTTATACAACGTTTCAGAAGGAACGACTTGGAGGATATTTAGTAGACATATCAAGGTACGTTGGGTTGGAATTTCATCTCCTGAGTCCTTATATGTTTGGAGATACAACCTGTGCAATATAGGGTTCTAGAATCATCATGAACTGAGTCATTGCGTAATTTTCACTATAAACACTTTTTTGTAACGTTTCAGACCTTAAAATATGGAGTCTATTAAAAATGTTAGTAAGGTATTTTTTGTAAAATGTCCAGCTTCTAGGTCATCTTACATTTGTAGATACACCCTATTGAAGATAAGGTATCTGACTAGTCCTATTGACTAGTTTCAAGAAGGTGTTCCAGGTAAAACAATCATAACTTCTTCCTAAAGTATCCAAATTGAGTGAGACTGGTTGCATTAGATAGTGGACAGTTTGTAGTATTTATGGTACGAGTTTCAGAATTTTATATCAATTATTTTGTGTGGGGCATGCTATACAAGTGAGATCTCCTAGAAACGGAAAAAATCAGCAAGTTGTGGGGAAGTTACCATAAATTCCACTTGGTACATCCAATTTTGATCAGACTTGTGGAATTGTAGATCAGAGATATCAGATAAATACAAAAAAGAAAAGTTTCATACCCAGAAGGGTCGAAACTTTGGAGATACAACAGAAGAACGATTTTCTAGCAGAACCACCTCAAAATCAAGGTTAAAAAGTGATACTTGGCCAACATGCCATCCAAAAAGGGAACTTCTACACAAAATAATCCTTCAGAAATTCTTACTTGGACTTTTGATGAAGGTGAAGAAATTCGTAGGGACATAAATGACTTACAAAAGAAGACAGTGACAAAAGATGAATTACAAGGGATGATGGTTTCAACTGAAGCTAAATTGGAGGCAATAATAGATACTAAGATGGATGGTTTAAAAAGGGAGATCATGGAAGGAATGAAAAATTTCCTAATAGAGAGGACACCTGAAAGTGAAAAAGTGTCCCATGAAATTCATGATGAGGACACAAGGAAGATGAATCAAGAATGGAGAAACTCCAACTTTGGGTTGAAGACCAACCATGTTCATAAGATCGATATGAGGAAGTTTGATGGCAAGGAACCAATCACATGGATACTTTAGATGGAGAAATTATTTGATCTACATAATGTGCCACATACACAAAAGGTATGAATTTCTTCTTTATATTTAGAACCCAATAATTTTTTATGGTATTGATGGCTTTTTTCTCACAAATCACTCGTCACTTGGACAATTTTCATAGAAGAAATGATAGCACACTATGAGGATACAAGGAGAAATACCTTCTTTAGCCAATTGATAAATCTCAAGAAAAAGGGATCAGTTACAGAGCACATTGAGAACTTAAAAAGATTGAATATAACAGTAGCATATATTCCAGATGAACACTTGATTGATGTATTCATAGAAACTTTAGAGGATAACATTCAACATGAGGTTCACCTTTGGGAACCCAAATCATTGGAGAATGCATTTAGGGTGGCAAGAAATGTTGAAAGTAAAAATATGGCTATGGCTACTAGAAGGACCAATCCTAACAACTATAGAGAGAATAATGCTCCTTCTTCTAAAACACCTCAACCTACAAGGTTGACACCTCAACAATTGGAGGAAAGAAAAACAAAAGCTTTATGCTTTAATTGTGACAACAAGTACAGTAAGGGACATAAGTGCGGTGAGAATAAATTATTCTACATAGATTCTGAAGAGGAAGAAGAACAAGAACAAGGACAAGAACCATCTCAATATGAAAACGTAGAAGCAATTTCGTCGGAAGATTTGACTCCCACGATATCGTGTAATGCATTGGCTAGAATTAGCACTCCTCAAACCCTCAAGATCAAAGGATATATCAAAAAGAAAAAGGTAATAGTCCTAATTGATTCTGGTAGTACTCATAATTTCATTCAATATAAATTATACAAATATCTCAATTGTTGTGTATATCCAACGCCATAGTTTCAAGTAATTATTTCAGATGGAGGAACTATCAATTTCTAAAGAAAATGCAATAAGATCAATCTTACTATGGGGGAATATGTAATGAATAGTCCAATGATTGCTATGCCCATGGGTGGTGTTTATGTTGTACTAGGAATCCAATGGTTACAATCATTAAGAACGATGGATTTTAATTTTCAAGAACTTTTCATGAAATTTTCATTGGAAGGAAAAGAAATTGAGTTAAGAGGTATCACAGGGAAACCCGGTAAGATGATAAGCTCTAATGACATGACAAAATTATTTAAAAAGGGGCATCAAGGTGTTATTGCACAACTATGCTCACTAGATGTTCAAACATCTAAGCCATCTATTCCTCTAGATCTCCAAGGGATCATTGATAAGTACTCCAAAGTATTTGAATATATTCCCAAAGGTCTTCCACCCACCTGAAATCATGATCATGATATTCACCTAATTCCTGGGAGTGTTCCTACTAACATTGGGCCATACAGATACCCTTATGCCTAGAAGAGTGAAATTGAGCGCATGGTTGAAGAAATGTTAGAGGTTGACATTATTATACCTAGCCAAAGTTTCTACTCTGCACCGGTGGTAATGGTATTCAAGAAAGATGGCTCATGGCGTATGTGTCTAGATTATAGAGAGCTCAACAAGATCATTATTAAAGATAAGTTGCCTATTCTCGTCATTGATTAATTGTTAGATGAACTACATGGAGCAATCTATTTCACAAAGTTGGATCTTCGTTCAGGGTATCACCAGATTAGAATGAAGGAAGAAGATATCCCAAAAACAACATTCCGAGCTCATGAGGGCCATTATGAATTTTTGGTCATGCCTTTTGGCCTTACAAATGCACCTTCCACATTCCAAGGGTTGATGAATTCCATTTTCAATCCCTTCCTTCAAAAATTTGTGTTAGTATTTTTTGATGATATACTAATCTATAGAAAGTCTTGGGAGGATCATGTGCGACATGTTGACAAGATGCTACAACTACTAAAGGAGCACAAACTATATGCCAAACCATCCAAATGTTTATTTGGAATGAAGGAGGTAGAGTATTTGGGTCATATTGTATCTCATGAAGGTGTCAAGGTATACCCTAACAAGATTAAGGCCGTGATGGACTGGTCGATTCCCAAAAATTTGAAGAATCGTAGAGGATTTTTGAGTTTGACAGGTAACTACTGCAAGTTTGTTCGAAACTATGGAATAATAGCATCACCTTTAATGACACTAACTAAGAAGGATGCATTTTCATGGAATCCAAAGGCAACTAAATATTTTGAACAACTTAAAGAGGTGATGTGCAAAGCTCCTGTCTTGACCACTCCAAACTTCACAAAAACATTTATTGTGGAATGTGATGCCTCAGGAAATGGAATTGGTGTTGTCCTAATGCAATAAGGAAGGCCCCTGGCTTTTGAAAGTCGACCACTCAAGGGAAAGGACTTACACAAACCCATTTATGAGAAGGAAATGATGGAAATACT
>ML779972.1:1018882-1036972 GCA_009831015.1 Picea engelmannii
TCCTTCCTCTGCTGGACTATCTTGGAGCATCAACTATATTGACCTAACTCCAAATAGAACCCGTAAGCGGAAGTGTCACTATCTCGACCAAGCTTCCCCAGCAGGCAACTGACAGTCATCATCACACGTCTAGGGGAGTGTGAACTAACACCATCCTCCCATGACTTCAGGTTTCAGAGGATACACGGTGGGAAATGCCTCCACCCCTCCTAATCATAACTAGGGTCCACACCCTAAAATGGAGGATACACGGTGGGAAATGCCTCCACCCCTCCTAACAGGACTAGGGTCCACACCCTACAATGGAATACATAGTGGCACCATGTTGCTAGGGGTTTTGTCATCGTTTATTCGGTTTTGGGCAGTGTCATCACCTGAAATCCTGCATTGGTCCACATATCATAGCAATGCATCCAAACCAATATAAATTCCACATACAATATTCATACCATAGTGTTTCTTGGCTAGTGGTCATGATATCCACTTTCATCATCTTTTTCCCTTGGCTATTTCATAGCCCATAACCTGCAGATTAGTCTGTAACACAAACTTATACATTTCTATGCATTATCATCATGTAATTGCATGCTATCATCATTTCAATTTGGTATCCCTATACCAATAAATTAACATCAAAGTTTTCCAATTAGAAATAGACCTCATAATATCCCATAATTCAATTTCGACACCCATTCACAAGATTATCATTTACCCAAAATAGATTGCATCATATCCAACATCATTCTAATAGCATTTAAAAATTCATTTAATTCACATTCTCACAATATGTCGCATCATATACATCATCATCAATAACATTTAAGTATTCGTAAAGTTTACATTCAAATAATAGATTGCATTACATACATCATCATCAATAACACTTAATCATTCATAAAAGTTCATACATTTAAAATTTAAGTGTATCACTTAATAGTTTCACTGTGACTTAGAAAATAAAGTATATAGTCCTCAGGTAATCCTGGCTGTCTAAGTCAAAAGGTGGTGTTGTATACACCCCACCTTCGAGAAACACATTCTTGAGGTGGTCAAAATAGTGAGGGATAGTCTCATCGTAATGTCTCAGCATCTTCCCAAGTAGCAGATCCTAGACTATACTTGTCCCACTGGATCTTAACTTGGTCTACCAGACGGTTCCTGAGATGTCGGACTCTATGGTCCAATATGCGTAACGGTTCTACCGTGAGGGTTCCCACGTCTGATACCTACAATTAATTCCAATTTAGTTTATGTGTTTCATCAGCAACATAATGACGTAAAAACTGATACATGAAATACTTTACGAGTTTTATGCAAGTGGGGTGGTAGTACGAGACGATAGGCAACGGGTCCAATTTTCTCTTGGATTCTAAATGGTCCTATAATTCGAGGTGACAACTTTTTCCCCTTCCCGAACCGTATGGTACTCTTATTAGACCTGATACAAATGAAAACCTGGTCCCAACTTCATAACTTCGGTCGGTCCGGTGTGCATTCGCATAACTTTCCTGCCTATCTCGTGCTTCCTTTAGTCTCTGCCTAATCTGGATCACCTATTCTTCCATCTCTTGAATCAATTCTGGCCCAACTGTTACTTGGTCTTCTAGTCTATCCCAACTCAATGACGTTCTGCATTTCCTCCCATACAAAGCTTTGTAGGGTGGCATTCTGATGGAGCTATGATAATTGTTATTGTAGGCAAACTCTACCAAAGGTAGGTACTTCTCCCACTGGGTTTGATTATCCATTACATACATCCTAAGATTGTCTTCCATGACTTGACTTACTCTCTCAGTTGTCCCATTTGTTTCAGGATGAAAAGTTGTGCTTAAGTTCAACTGAGTCCGCAACGCTAACTGTAAACTTGCCCAAAACCTAGAAGTGAATCTGGAGTTCCTATCTGAAATGATCTTCTTAGGTATATTGTGCAAACGGATAACCTTGCTTATAAACACACGTGCCACATCAGTGACATTGTAAGTGTCTCTAACCAGAATAAAAAGAGCACTCTTGGTTAACTTATCCACTATCACAAGAATGGCATTGTGTCTATGAGATGGGAGCGGAAACCCCACAACAAAATCCATATAAATGACTTCCCACTTGGACATAGGAACATCATGTGGTTGTAGAAGGCCTGTCGGGTGATGGTGGTCGAATTTCACTTGTCGACACTAAAGGAATTTGGCAACGAAATGGACTACATCATGCTTCATGCCTATCTAGAAGAAGAGCTTCCTCATATCTGCATACATATTCTTCACACCCGGATGCGCACAATAAAGTGCTCTATGGGCTTCCTTCAGTATGATGCTTTGAATATCCCCATTCTCAGGGATGTACATCCTTCCTCGATATCTTATCAGTCCGTCTATTTCCAGACTATATCCTTCATACTTTGGATCTAACTACCTCTCGCTCTGGATGTTTGAAGTAACCTTTAAATACCAACTCTCTCCTTGGAGTTGTGTCAACATTTGTTCCCTTAGATTGACCTTTAAGGGTACCAAGGAGAAGATACGTGGTCTCCTACTCAAGCCATCTGCGACCACATTTTCCTTTCCCTTGATGTACGAAATACCCAAAATCGTACTCACTCAAAAACTTACTCCATCGCCTTTTCCTGGCATTCAGATCTCTTTAAGTGAAGAGATGTTTTAAACTTTGATGGTCCGTTTTAAGTTCAAAGTTTCACCCCTCAAGATAGTGCCTCCAAAGTTTCAGAGATGGCATTACAGCTGCCAAATCTAAATCATGAGTCGCGTATGACTCTTCATGTTTCTCAACTTCCTTGACGCATAGGCTATCACTCCTCCATCCTGCATTAGCATGGCCCCCAACCCTTGCTTCGAGGCATCCACGTAGACTGTGAAGTCCTTTTCCATATCCGGCGCTCGTAGAATTGGCGCACTAGTTAGTAACCTCTTAAGCTCAATGAATGCACTATCACACTCTACTGTCCATTCATACCTGACCCCCTTGTGCTCCAAGGTGGTGATGGGTTTCACTATTTTTGAGACTCCTTCCACAAATCTCCGATAGTAACCTACTAGCCCCATGAAGCTTATCACCTTGTGGGCATTTTTCGGCACTGGCCACTCCATAATGGCCTTTACCTTTTCTGGGTCCACAGAGATTCCTTCACCGGAAATGATATGACCTAAATAGTGGATCTCTTTCTGGAAGAAGGAACACTTCGACTGCTTCCCCTACAATTTGTTCTCTCTAAGGCAGGACAACACTACTTGTAAGTGTTCCTCACACTCTCTTTCATTCTTGAAATAGATGACGAGGTCATCTAGAAAGACTTGTACAAAACGATCTAAGTACTTCCGGAATACGTCGTTCATGAGACTCATGAATATTGATGGCGCATTGGTCAATCCGAAAGGTATGACAACGAACTCGTAATGTCCAAACCGAGTTCGGAAGGTAGGTTTTGGGATATCACCTTCCTTAATCCTTAACTGATGATACCCTGATCGCAAATCAATCTTTGAGAATACTGTTGCTCCTTTCATTTGATCGAAGAGGTCATCTATTCGCGGCATTGGGTACCTATTTTTCACTGTAGCACAGTTCAAGTCTTTGTAGTCTATACACAGTCGTAAGGATCCATCCTTCTTCTTTACTAAAATTACTGGCACACCTCCAAGGTGAGACACTGGGCCTTATTAGCCCTAAGTCCAGTAACTCTTTCAACTGCATTTGCAATTCACGAAGTTCCAGCACTGTCATCCGATACGGAGTCTTGGAGATTGGTTTTGCACTAGGTTTTATCTCAATAGTAAAATCAATCTCCCTCTCAAGAGGTAACCCTGGTAACTCGTTCAGAAAAACATCCTGAAATTCTGACAATACTAGGTACTGATCCAATGAGGGTCCCTTCCTTTCATTCACTGCTTCCACTAAATAAAGTCGACACCCTTGTCTCAAGCATTTCTTAACCTTCATAGTCGATATAAAGCATAACAACACTTTTCTCTGTACACCCTGGATCTCTCTTGGTCTTCCTTCATCATCGACACAAAGCACCCTCTTTGCGAAAAAATCTACTAAGATCGATGAGATGCTAACCAATCCATTCCAATGATTAGGTCATATGCCCCAAGAGCAGTGACGTATACCTTCAACCTAGTAGTACACAATCCCAGGTCTACTATACAATTATTGACACTAGGTCCTACTTCTTGTTTTTCCCCCGAAGCCATCTCGACTTGTTTAAATTCATCGTGCTCGTAGGCTGCCAACCCACTCTTTTCTAATGCAGATGGTGAAATGAAACTATCTGTCGCACCAGAATTAATTTTTTTTTTATCATTGATATGATTTAGCGCACCTGATGATTCCACCACCGTGGATTGATGTTTTGCCTGGCGATTATTAACCGCTATGTGAATTTGATGGCTGCCACTTGCTCTTCCCATTGGAGTCTTTCCTTCTCTATGCTCAATCCTGATTGTAACTCCGGGAAGTCACGCTGGTAACGACGTCCTCCATGTCCCCAATAGGTAACACTGGATTGAACCTGTGCACGGTTCTGCGACTATCTTTGAAACGAGTTCCTTCCCCCGGAACCCCTACCCTTACTAGTTGTTCCCTGAGATGGTCGTGGACCTGTCTGCGTCATTGTGGATGAACGAGATGTTGCACTCGTTGTCATTGAAATCCCTGTAGCTACTCTCCTTGGCGTGACTCTGTTACCATTAATCTATTTAAGTATATGAGTTTATTTGTAAAGACTCATGAGGGCACGTTGGTGTTAGTGCTCTTCTTAAGGCACTTCGCTTGGTGGGTGGTCTTGGGTTCAAAACCCATGGACCCTCTAATATTTTAATTAATTTTGAAAGTAGTTTAACTTTACACTAAATTATAATTGAGGTTAGTTTAGGGTAACCACTTAATTAACTTTTAATTAATTTAATTAAATTAACCTAATTTAGGGTAATCACTTAATTAACTTTAAATTAATTTAATTAAATTAATTCTAAATTAACTTTAAATTAATTTAATTTAGGTTAATTATCTTTACACTAAAATAAAAATTTAAACGAACACACAATTTATAAAAGATTTTTTCTTTTTATTTATTTATTAATTTATTTATATTTTCTTTTTTTATAAATAATAGGAGAAATCAAAATAATTTAAAACAAGTGCGGGCACGCATGGATTCCACATGCCCGTCTTGCTTCCTCCAACGCCCCTCCCCTATCTTAACCCTAACCTTTTTCGTCGTAACCCTAATTCCTCTTTTCCTCATTGTTTCCTCTTGCGAGGTCTCTGGTTACCCGGTCGGCCGCCATGGCCTCTTCTCATGGCTTCTCCTCCTCGTTTTTCAGGCATTTGGTTTCTGAAGTTGGTTGTTGGCTTGTATTGTTGCTTGGTGAATGATTTGTGCACTGGTGTTCGACGCTTGTGCTTGGGTTGTATGTCCTTTATATGTTCCGAAGCTCTCCTAAGTTATTCGATGAGATATATGGAGTGGAGTTGAGCTTGGCACTTGGCTTGTTTGAATGGTTGGTTCTTTGTTTTGCAGTGTGCACCTTTTGAGCCACTTTGGCCATGGATGCTCCAAAGCACCTAAAACTCTCTTGGTTTTCTTCTTTATCTTCAGCTTCTTCTTCTTAGAATGGTTAGATGTCGCACCTTTCTTCTCAATTTCTTTAGAGAAAATAGTAGTGAGACTAGGATCTTCCTCTGTAGTTGCATCGATTCTCTTTCTTAATCGTTTCTTGAACTTCGACAAAATTTTGAGTCCATGTATTCTTAATGTTTTCAAGGGATGTGTTCTTAATTTTGAGTTCCTTTATATGATTCTCCAAACCATCTGCACTATCCCTCAATATATTAAGCATTTCCCACTGAGATTCCAGCTCACTCTTCAATGTTTTGACCTGTTCTTCTAGGGGAAGATCGCTCCGGCCTTCAATATCCAACTCCTGTATTTTACTCTCTGACTTTTCCTGTAAGCCGATGGCTTCTTTGAAGATTAAATCAATGGGATTTCTCTCTGATGAAATGTCGACCTTGGAACCCCCTTTGAACCCGTGTCTTCGTTTTTTTTCTTTTTTCTTTTGCGTCGAGGTCTGAAATATCCTCATCTCGGGACTCTTAAGGATTGGCTGAGAAATATCTGAAACCAATATCCATGCTCTCTCTTAAGGATGGGAGAGGATCCATGCTCGACCAAATGGAAGGGTTCCATGGTCGTATCCTCTCTCTTAAGGACGGGTTCGGGGCCAAAAATAGTCCATGCATGCTCTATGTGAACTATTAACAAGAAGCACTTCGGTCGAGCTTGATTTAGTCCCATCTCTTCCTTTGCACCTGAAATAAATATGCACAGGAATTAGGTCGAGCGCATTTAGGGATAGGGAGAGGGTACTTAGAGTTATATATTGATAGGGAGAGGACCTTTCTGGGCTCTTAATGAAGGGTCGAGGGGCATGCACCATGAAAGTATGGATCTCACTAAAAAAACAAAAATAGATAGATCGATAGTAATCATGATGCATGCATTCGATCACCTACCTCTTTCTTTCCCACTATGGGAAAAGATCCATCCCCGGCTGCCTTCTTTCGTAAGTTTGAAAATGCACATGAACAAGTGTTCTAGGAAGAACGCCATTGTCGCTGAAACTCTGAGGGTTTTCCGACAAAACACTGAAAATTTCTGCATATTTTCTGAAGACAACGACCCAATTTTCCCTTGTCCTGTGCATTTAGGAGCTGAAGAAACGATATGCATTGCTGCACTCTTTGCATAACAGAGCAGCTTTGAGTGAGCAATATGACTAAAAATTGACGGAAAAACTCGAATGCAATCGGGTTTTTTTTTTTTGTTGGAAGCTTATCGATTACGGCATCAGAGAGTTCATGTCTGGCATTTTACATATGCCTGTGGTAATGAGTTTTTTTTTTTTTTTTAACTTTGTTTATTGATAAAAAAAAATTGTTTTGTGTTTGTGCAGGCGCGACTCCTCGGCCTTGGCTCGGTGCTGCGTTCTGGCTATGCGTTGTGTTGGGTTCTTATATTGACAGCTCGTGGACACGTTGCTTGCTCCTTCGCTCTTACTTACATAGGGGTTTTGCATCGGATCCTGCCTTTGCTTAGTCTATCGCTCTCGCTTGCACTTACGTTGTGCCACTCACTCGCCTTGGCTCCCCACAACACTTACCCGCCCGTTGCCTCCTCATATCATGCCTCGATCTCGTTTCACTTACTTCCGCAAGGTATTTTTCCTTCACCTCATTCGCACCTTCGTTCAAATACAAAGGCATCCTCGTGGGTTCCTTCTTCTCGACAGCTTGGGTGTTTGGCGCTGGGATTTGTTGCCTGAGTTTTGTTTTGAACATGCAACAACAGAGATTTTCTGGAGAGAAAATACTGAGATTCTAAATCTTAGAGAAATGTTAAGCCTAAGTAGGTATTAAGTTAGTTTATGTCAATGTTATGCATACGGAGGTCTTAAGTTCGATTCTCTGAAAGTACATTGTCCCATTTGGAGACCAATAAACAAGAGAAATGGAGCAAATTGCTTGTCTGTTTCTTAATTTTATTCGAATATCACTTGCCCATCGCTCCAGGATCAAACTCGAGGTAGATGGTAATTATATGTTCCTCAAATTCATGAATAACCAAAACTTCTTTATTTTATATACATTTATATTTATATATATTTTTTTATTTCCCATTTATGATCACGTAAGGGGATTGTTTGAGAATTGTTTTGAAGGGAATTCGGTGGCAATAGTTCTAAAAGAAAGTACAGTGAGGATCTTTTGGGAAATTATGAAGCTGGCTCACCTCTTTTCTATCATTGGGAAGTTTTTTTTTTTTTTTTCTGGTTTCTTCATTCAATTATATATGTAACTCTTTTTTTTTTCAAGAAAAAAAAATGTTTTATCTATCTTTATTCTATTTATTTCCTTTATAGAGGAAATTAAATCTTAGGTTTATTCTTGTATATATATTAGATTTTTTTATCTTATTTTTTTTTTTTGTTAAAGACCCTCACTTACTTAGTTTTATGTTTTGGTTGTAGGCAAGGACTCTTACTAATAATCAAATGGTTTGAGCCGGTTGACATGTGGCTCCTACAGGTGTAGGATCTCCTTTTAGGATTCATATAAGGGTTTCTCTTAGGGTTTATGAGTCATTTCTTGTTATTTTCTAGGGTTTTAGCTGTCATTCTTTTTTGCATTAGTTCTGCATTATTCCTGGCCTTCAAGGGCCTTAAATTAAGGGTTTCAGGGCCTTAAATTAAGGGTTTCAGGTTGCATGCTCATGTTTTCAGGGTTGTTCACAGGACACATGACATAGCTTTGATATAGATTTCAGTCAGGATGATGGGTGGGTAAGTAGGCCCATGGCTCCAGATTTTGAACCAAAACTGCTCTGATACCATGTGTAAAGACCCTGCTAAATTAAATACAAATTTTTAATTCAATTAACATATAATTGCCTTACGTAAATTATGCATTCACTTCAACAACATAAATATTCTGCATAAGTTAAAATCTATCTACAACATGGAAATAACTCAACAAATCACATATAAATACCTGTTTCTGATGCTAATTCTCGTCGATATGGCTGTCCATTCCCTGCTTCCTTGTTGTTGTCTTTCCTAGCTCGATGAACTGACCAACACTGCCCAAACCGACTATCCACCCAGCTAGCTAGGCGAAGCCTGTCCGGCTCCCTAGCTCCAAGAAACCGAAAGGAATCCTGGCCCCCGTGCCCAAAACCCCGAGCAACCTGGTGCCCCCTGCAATGATACTCACAGTCTGAAAAACTATCCCACAGAACCAGAAAACCAAGCCATGAAACTAGTGCTCCCGTCCCCCTCCAAAATGTTTCCTGCCCCCAAAATCCAAAATCCCCTCCAAAAAAATGAATCCCCTTTCTCGTAAGGCTCTCCCCCTCATATGCCCTCTCACCAACTCTTCCTTTCATTAAATTACTTATCCCTACATTCATTACATTATCCTCTTATTTAATGTCTTGTCCCTTTTATTTAATTTTTCTTATCCTTTTGTTTAATGTTTGTTATCCCCTTCATATACGTAAGTTTTAATAAATTAAATTATTAACCCCATTAATTCTTTACTCACATAATTAAAGGGTTGATTAATAATTAATTAACCATTGACAATTATGAACAAATAATTAATGATAATTAATTAGTTAATATTATATAAGAAATAATTATTGTTTAGGTAACATCTTAGGACAATCAGATTATCAATTTAATTATAATTAATAATCCTTTACATTTATTTAAGCAGGGTCATTACATATTCATTCTCTCATTTTATACTTAGTCTTTTGTTTTTTTCATTGTCTCATTATTTTCATATTCCCCTTAGCATTTTTCCCACTTAACCATTTTTCCCTATTCATTTCCATTTTCCTTTATTTTTCCATTTATTTTCATTTTACTTTCTATTTTCATTATCCCATTTTTCCATTTATTTCATTTTCCCTTTTTTATTTCCCAAATTTCATGTAATTTCTTTATTTTCCATATATTTCTTTTCATCTTTCATATTTTCCATATTTATTTCCATATTTAACGTGATCCATTATACACTTTCCAGACTTAGTCTTATTTACTATGGCTTATCATGGGTTTACAGGTTGGTGATATTTCCTAAGAGTATGTATTATCTCTTCTACCCTCACAATGCACTTTTACTTCCACCACCTTCATAATGCACACAATTCTTCTTACTACTCTTTACTATGTAACTCCTCCAACACTTATCCAAATATATGAGTTACCGTGGGTTCATGGGTTCGCGGGTTCTTGGGTTGGTGATATAATATTTCTTTCATATATCATATGCAAGTCCGTTCGACGGATTCTCAAGAATTATATTTTAAAACTATTTACTTCACCTCTACTCTACACTTCACCTACACTTAGAATTTTTCACACTCATTCCTTACAATATATTACCACAGACCCGTGGTGATTTTCTCACCTACCTCTGCATTCACATAAACCTGTGAACCAACTATATTATTTTAATAATATTTTTCCTATCCTAATTTCTATGGGGAACATCTCCAAATAACACATGGAACTTTATTAACCAATGAGATATATCCACATGGAAACTAATTGATGGAGACACGTGGTAGCATACAAAAAGTGACACATGGCATGATTTTATTGGATGACATATGGAAGATTCTTATTGGAAGATTGTCAGCCTATTGAGTGATGACATGTGTCAAAATTTGGTTGGGTGAATCATCATTGCTGACTGGGAATATTAGTGGTTGAGTAAGCATGCAAAATTATTATTATATTCAACAATTTTCCAAGGGTGGAATCCTCCAAGCTCCATAGTCTCTTCTCTTATTTATTTATTGTCAAGTGTATGTTACACTTAACATTATATACCACTAAGACACTTTTATTCTTGTACATGTGGGATAAAAATAATTAAAAAAAGTCAAATTTCAACAAACGAGGTCGAAATTAAATCAAGGGTCCACATTTACCAATCAAACTTGAGTGACGGTAGATGAGTCAATATCTTGCAAAGGTTATATATTGAGTTCCCTACCTCCGTTTGCAACAAAATTTATACCGTTGGAAATTTATTTCAATGTAAAATATGGTGGTACAAGTTTCAAGTGCTTCAAATTGATACATTTTTCTCAGAGTTTAAAATATTATTCAGCTGCAATTTTTAATGGGTCTTCGTGGCAACTCAACTTCACAAGCTCATATCTTGAGATCTGGGCGACAGATTTGGAAAACTTTATATCGTTGGAAATTTGAGACGAGGAAGAGAATGTTAGAAGTGGTTTACATGGTTAAAAAGTTGATTTTCACTTCTAAAAAATTAAATTATAGTCGTCCTATTTTAATGGGAATTTAATTAAATTGTGTAAAAAAAAATTATTTAAAAAAAATTATTAAAAAGGGAAAGAAAAAGTTGAGACAGTTCCTATAACCATCAAAGAATACAATAAAATGACAACAACAAGAAATTGAATACATGAGATACCATCATAGTAAGTTTATGATGATCACATTTTTTTTTTTATCAATTCCTTCATCCAGTTATTCCACCTCTTTCACTAGAAAGGTTTAACTGAAGACTGATAACTTTTATTTTCCTCTTACCAGGTTTTGTTTTTTTTTTTTACTGCCCACCATATTCCTTCTACAATATTAATTCTTGTGTATATTTATTTTATGGTACGTAGGATCCCCAATCCTAGTCTTTATGACAATCACATTTTAAATTTCAAAGAATATGTAACACACTCTATTTTTTAGAAATTTCAAGAGATCTATTTCGATAACAATCTTGACTGTACTTTATAACCCAAAATTCTAAATATAAAGTATTTGAGGTTGATCTATCATTATTTTTATTTGAGTTGCCCATGCTCACTCTTTTAAAGTTCTCTTATGCATGCAGACCATCTTCTTTTTATTTTTATGTGATCGAAAATCTTTATTTTAAATTATGATGGATGTGAGAAAATTTTGTTTATTTTATTTAAATATGTGAATTTGCTCAATTCCTTTTCCTTTCTAAGGAAATTTCTTTAAAAGAAACAAAACATTTTCCTTTTTATCTTTTCTGGCAATTTTTATATTTCTTTGAGTACCACGACAAACTTATGAAAAGTCCCATATTCTCAAGACCTAAAAGTCCCAATAAAATTACAAAGTAAAGAGTACCACGTCTATAAAACTCAAAGGGATTTACATCCTCGTGAGGTTTACGTTTCGGTCCTAACAGATTCAAGCGTCAACATTTCTGGCGACTATGGGATGATTTATTTTCAATATATTTGAGGAATCAGAAATATCCATGGCTCAAATTTTCAAGAAGAAGATTCAAGAAAATTGTTTCTTATTTTAAGCATGGATCACCTTTTTTGTAATTTCAAAAAGAAACAAGAAGCACCAAAGATTCGGGAGAATGAATTCCATGGAAACTCCATGGAAAAAATTCAAAATGAAGGGTTTCATTCATGTCATAATGCTTCTTTATATTCTTCATCGGGCCCATCAATGGCTTTGCAAGATTTGAAAAAATAGAGAAATACTCAGAGAAGGAGACGATTTCCTAATACCCCTTTAAATCTACCAGAAATAGACTTTCAAATTCTCAATATTCTTGTTGAAATGTTTTCTACTTTCTTTGGGAATGCTTCATAAGATGTACAAAAACACTTGATTAATTTTAAAGGTACATGTTATGATTTCGTTCTCACTGAAGAAAATGTTACATGTAGATTATTCCTACAAACTCTACGAGGGGATGCTCTTGAATGGTATAGTTCATTAATGTCTAACTCCATTACTAGTTGGGATGTGTTAGAATATTCATTTGCAGGAAAATTTATCCCAAAGATGCATTCATATGTTTTTGTTGATTTTTTAAATGTTATTTCCCAACCACCCTCTCCCACATGGACACAAAAGGATGAAAACAATGATTTAGAAGAAGGATATCATGGAACATTGCAAGAATTTTCTGAATCAAATCTTGTAGTTGAGAATGAACAAAAGAATTCCAAAGACCAAGAAAAGGATATTAGCATCTCATATACTCCATATGAGGAAGAAATTAAAGAGTCTCCACCAAATATGCAAGACAAATTCAGACAAAATAAAGAATTGGTGGAAGAAAACAATTTTTAGAATAAAGAAGATAGTCATTGCATAGAAGAAGAACATTTATAAGACATCGACAATGAAACAATAAACTTGAATGTGGAAAAAGAATAAAATTCCAGTCTCCTATATAATCCATGTGAAGGCATTTCGAACAACAAAATTGAAAATGAAAATGAGGAGCCTCCACCAAATACAAAATAATATTTCAGCCATGTGATAGATGATGAAACATCACAAGAGAACTTGCAGCAAGAAGAATTGATGGAAAAATGAATCTTGAAAAGAATGATGAGCAAGATCACCCTTACAAGAAAGAAGTTTCTTTTCAAGAGTTTTTTTATGAATCAAGAACCTTGGAAGTGGTTGGAAATAAGGAAAATGATGAATGTATTCTTATGTTGAAAACTCCTCAGCCATTCAAAGACAATAGTATTTTTGAGTAGCCAAGAATTTATTTTATTAAATTATGGTTCCAGATCATTATTGGTTGAACAAAAAAATTAAATATTCGTCGTACTTGGTATAATTTTTCTCCAGTACATATTGGGAGCGTCCTTGACTCATTGGTGCAAGTCCCAACATATATAAAAAATTTGGAGTTCATTAAACAAATGAGATCAATGCTTGAATGGCTCAATTAGAAATATTCCTACACCTAAGGTGCCCCTTTCTTTCAAGTAAGTTAGGGTAGGTAGATCATGTATGTACATATTTTGTTTCTTCAATTAAGTTTTTCATAATAAGGAAGTATTTATATTGAAGTTTGAAGATAACTCCATGAAAGAAGAAGAATTACAATAGTTCATTTTTAAGATGATTCCATAGCCCAATGGAGAAGGCAGTTGTTCTTAAGATTCTGGTGTTCTCAACAACCCACAGGAGGTCATTGTCCCGCAGTTGGAGCCAAATGTTGACCAAAATTTGGTCACCTAGATGATCCCTCTCTTGGAATAATAATAATAAAAATAATATTGAAAGATGAATATTTTTTAACTATTATATGTTCATTACATAGCCCTAGGTATCATCTTCGCTATGCATTTCACGAAATTAAAATCGAAGTCTCCCTGACCAAGATACGCATACTTATGTCGAGAAGTCCAATGGATATATTACGAGAATAAATATGAAAAATGTTCTAAGTGACATGTTCTCTCCTCTCCTTTCCCTTCACCTCTATTGATTCTGTCATTTTATACTTAGTCTTTTTTTTTCATTGTCTCATTATTTTCATATTCCCCTTATCATTTTTTCCTTTTCATTATCTCATTTTTCCATTTATTTCCTTTTTCTTTTTTCCTTTCCCAAATTTCATGTAATTCTTTTATTTTCCATATAATTCTTTTCATTTTTCATATTTTTCATATTTCACGTGATCCATTATACAGTTTCGCGACTTAGTCTTATTGACTATGGCTTGCCGTGGGTTCGCTAGTTGGTGATATTTCCTAAGAGTATGTGTTATCTCTGCTACCCTCACAATGCACTTTGACTTCCGCCACCTTGATAATACACACGACTCTTTTTACTACTCTTTACTATGTAACTTATCCAATACTTAGCCAAATATATTAGATACCAAGGGTTCACAGGTTTGCAGGTTCTCAGGTTGGTGATATAATATTTCTTTCATATATCATATGCAAGTCTGTGCAACCGATTCTCAAGACTTGGAATATTTTACAACTATTTACCTCTCCTCTCCACTTCACCTACACTTAAAAATTTTCACACTCATTCCTTACTATGTATTATCATGGATCCGTGATGATTTCGTCACCTGCCTTTGCATTCATATAAACCTGTGAATCTGTCGTATGATTTTAATAATATTTTTCCTATCCTAAGTTTTATTAGGAACATTTCCAAGTGAAACCCAACACTTTATTAACCAATGAGATATATCCACATGGAAGCTATATCCATGGTGCCACATGACAACTGATTGATGGAGACACATGGCAGCATACAAAAAGTGACATGTGGCGTGATTTTATTGGATAACATATGGAAGATTCTTATTGGAAGATTGTTGGTCTACCGAGTGATGACATGTGTCAACATTTGGTTGGGTGACTCATCATTGTTGACCGGACATATTGTTGGTTGACTGAGCATGCAAAAGCATTATTATGTTCAATAATTTTCCAAGGGTCGAATCCTCCAAGCTCCCATAGTCTCTTCTCTTATTTTATTTTTTGTCAAGTGTATGTTACACTTAACATTATATACGACTAAGACTTTTTTATTCTCATACATGTGGGATAAGGATAATGAATAAAAATTGAATTTAAACAAAGGAGGTGGAAATGAAATCAAGGGTCCACATTTCCCAATCAAACTTGATCGATGGTGGTTGAGTCACGATATTGCAAAGGCTATATCTTGAGTTACCGACCTCCGTTTGCAGCAAAATTTATACCGTTGGAAAGATAATTCGACGTAGAAGATGGTGGTACAGGTTTCAAGTGCTCAAAGATAATACATTTTTTTTAGAGTTTAAAATATTATCAATTGCATTTTTTAATGGGCTTGCATGGCAACTCAGCTTCACAAGATCATATATTGAGATACGGACGACGAATTTGGGCAAAATTTATATCATTGGAATGCTAAGCTGATGAAGAGAACGTCAGAAATAGTTTGTATGGTTAAAAATTTGGTTTCCACTTCCATAAAATTAAATTACAGACGTCATATTTTAATGGGAAATTAATTAAAGTGTGAAAATAAAATGTTTATTTAAAAAACCTTTACTAAAAAGGGAAACAAACTATTGAGACGGTCCCTGTAACTGTCAAAGAAGACAACAAAAAGACAAAATCAAGCAATTGAAGACAAGAGATACCATCATAGTAAGTTTACGTTGATCACATTTTTTTTTCTTTATCAAGTCCTTCATCCAATTATTCCACCTCATTCACTATAAATGTTTAACCAAACACTGATAACTTCTCTTTTATTGTTATCACGTCTTGTTGTTATTTTTACCGCCCACCATCTTCCTTCTACAAGATTAATTCTTGTGGATATTTTCTTTATGGCCGACTATGTAAGAGACTATATATTTTTTAGAAATTTCAAGAGAGTTATTTGAACTTCCCATGTTCACTGTGTTAAAGTTCTTTTATGCATACAGACCATCTTCTTTTATTTTTATGTGATCAAAAATCTTTATTTTAAACTATGATGTATGTGATGAAATTTTTCTTATTTGAATTAAATGTGTGAATGTTCTTGGTCCGTGGTCATTTCTCGGGAATTTTCTTTAAGAAGAAACAAAATGATTTTATATTTCTTTGAATACCACGACGGACTTCTACAAAGTCCTATATTCGGAAGACCTAAAAGTCCGAAGAAAACGGTAGATTAAAGAAGAGTGCCACCTCTATAAAAATGTAGGGGGGTTTACATCCTTGTGATGTTTCTGTTTTGGTCCTAATGGATTCAAGCGTCAACAGTACGCTAGCTCTAGAGAAAGATACACTACCTTGATTGACTATTGGTTCTAGGGTTTACAGGGTGACATTTATGCCTATGGGTGGGCGACAATATTGAGATATTGTTTATGGTGAAATGGGCACACATGTTATTCTAACATACAATTTAGTGTTGCTTTAACATCTCAATATGATCATATTTTCATTGAAACTAGCTTTCAATTTCATTTATGATGGAGTTTGTGTTCTATAAGCACTCGATAATTTTGATTATTTATAATTTGATGTTTCTTTAAGTTAAATACATGATTGTATTTTGATTTAAAATAATGTTTACATTATAATAAATGTTGAAATTTTATTTTACATATCATTGATACAGTTATAAAAAAAACAAACATATTTCTACTAACTTTTGAAGAAAAAACATTGTAGGTGGCGGTAACAATGGATTTTTTTTTAATAGAAAGTAATAACTAAATATGATTATTACTATTGTTTATATTTTTTATTTAAAAAAATTGCTAATCATTATTACCCGCAGCATGCCTTCCAGTTCGAGAGCCATAGCCTAGCCCAGACATGGGTGCAGTAACGGAGTTAGTTTACCTCGTTGAGGCAACAATTGCTAAGGCAGAGCAAGAGCGCGTACTTCTAAGAAGCTTGGTTCCAGCATAAGCCTGTGTTTATAGAAGCTTTGTTCCGTTCTGTCTTTTGCCTAGGCAGATACCTTTACACATAGGGCGTCTAGGGGCCTAATATGAGTATAAGGGTATGATGAGAGGAGAGTGGAGGGATACCTGAAGGTTGAGGGAAGGCAGGGCATACGAATATGAAAAAAACATCATTACATGGTTACAACCATAAGAATAATGATCCTGATCTTCAATATATTCATATTCCTAATTCCTGAATTCAGGACACAAAAGAAAGAATAAGATGATTCAGTACCAATATAAAAAATTAATTTATATATCATAAATTAAATTATTTCTTTTTCCACAATATTAATGTTAATATTGAAGTTGTTAATTGAATACTTATATTTTCATAAAATAAAATATTTTCTTAATTCATTAAAACTATCAATTATCTTTTGAATATCAATATAAAAATATTGATATATCACATTTATAAAACTATCAATTATCTTTTGGATATCAATATAATAATATTTATACATCACATTTATAAATTTTTTACACATTCATAAAGTTTTAATTAGAAAACATTAAATTTAACACCATATGGTAAAGGTATAAAAATTTAAAAAATGTAATTTTTTTTTATTTTCATAGAAAAATATCACTTTATATTAAAATATAGATGTGTGACATTACAATAGCTCACTGAGAAATACACCAATAACCAAAAGTACTGCCCTACCAAATAGTGAAACTATCTGGGAAATACACCAGTAACCAAAAATACGGCCCTTACTGGCCAAATAGTGAAAAGGTACCAATCCAAAAAATTACATAAGAAAATCAAACATGACAAAACATGCTTTAAAAAAAGCTAGGAAGTGGATATCCCAACAAAGTTTCTGCCATACGATAGACCAATTCAATTGATCTATGGTATTCATTTGTGGCTTGTTTGTTCTCATTGCCTATTAATCAATTTGCTTGCTGGGTAAACAAAATTTAAAATAATTCATACTAACGCTCCAACAGCCCCCTAAACTGTCCATCATAGTAAAAAATTTGAAGCAATTCCAAGTAACACACCTGGTTTAATTTGCTGAGAACATGGCCCTACACTAGTAGTCGTTAACAAATCATGTCCGTTGACGCTACCAAAGAGAAATCGAACAAAGTCACTACTTTAAATCATAAATGCCCTTCCCCATCAGATCGGGCCTGTGCTCTGGCGGAAGGGTAACCAGGTTGTTTGCGGAAAGTGAGCAGATCTCAGGTTGTTTCTGTGCTTCTGTCCGATCCGATGATTGCAGCAATCCACGGGGCTGAACCTGCATAGGCTGGACG
>ML779972.1:1038662-1076974 GCA_009831015.1 Picea engelmannii
AGTAAGTCCCCAACCCTACACTTAACCGTACTTCCTATCCTCTATCTCGATAATCCAAAGAAGTGAAACAAGCATTAAGAAAAGATTAAATAAAAGTCTTTTACGATCGCTATTTATTAAAAGTATTAGTTCCCGAGTCTCCCCTTTAACTCTTTTCTTAGCCTCCCTCCATCTTGTTGGTAGGAATTATAAAGAAGAGTAATATAAATTAGTTATGTGAAGTGGAGGTGCATACAATGTATAAGAAGGGTATATTTTGGAGGTTGCATTTATAAATAGAGTAAGGTTAATTTAATAGGTTTTAAGTGTTGTGTAGTTTGAGTGAGTTTAACCGTTGAGAATATGTGTTTCTTTTTTAGAGGTCACGAGTTCAACATTAGAGGGGTAGAGTCTATAAATGTTGAATCATTAATATTGATTTCTTGTGTTGAAGATCAAAGTTTAGGCTTCCTTTTAGCATGAGACCCCAAATGGGAGTGTTTAGGATGTTTTGACCCTCACCAAAGTCACAAGTTCCTGCTAAGCTCAAAGTGTAGGCATCCCTCTAGCATGAGACCACCATATGAGAGTGTTTCCAGATGACTTGATCCTCACCAAGGTCACAAGTTCCTGCTAGGCTCAAAGCGTAAGCGTCCTTCTAGAATGGCACCCCATATGGGAGTGTTTACAGATGCCTTGACCATTATCAAAGTTACAAGCTCATGCTAGTTCTGAATTGTAAGTTATCGATACTAGTTTCACACAATTTTGATCTAAAAAATTAAATGTTTTTTATTCATTTATATTTAATTGATAATAACCATCATAGATCTGTAGGAACCTTAAATTTAAGTAAGCCTAATAAAATTAGTACAATTAAACATACATTTCTTCCAGTGCATAAATAATTCATTAATCATCATATAAGCATATAATATTTAGCGGAAATTTAAATTTATCCACATCATGAAAATAAGTTACATATAATCATCACATAACTCAACAAATTCATAAATGAAATACCTCTTCTTGATGCTAAACTCTCGCTTATCTGGTTGTCCTACCTGCTGCTTGACCAAACCCTGCCCAAAATCAACTAACCACCCAGCCAGCTAGGAGCAGCCTGTCTGGCTCCCTAGCTCCAGGATACCGTAAGGAATCATGGCCCCCGAGCCCAAAACCCCCAGCAACCCAGTGCCCCCTGCAATGGTTCACCAAAACCCCAAAACCCAACTCCAAAACCAGAAAAAATATGCTACAGAAATACAGGCCTCCTCCTCAATAATGCTCCTTCCCCATAATTTTTCTTCCCTTCCATAAGACTCTTCCCCGTCATATCTCCCCCCTCATTCACCGACTCCCTATCCTCCATTAATTACCTTATCCTCCGCATTATTACCTTATCCCCTTCCTTTATTATCTTATCCTTTCCTTTATTATCGTATCCTTATCCCGTCATACATAAAGTTTCATAATGATTAAATTAAAGTTATTAAGCCCCCTAATGCTTTACCTAAATCATTGAATGTGTTAAGAAATCAATTAATCAATCAACAGTTATAACAATTAATAAATAAATAAATAATATTATTAATACTAATCATTGTTTAACTAAAACCATATTAGGACAATTAATTATCTAATTAATTATACTTAATAATCCCTATGCAACTATTTGATCAGGGTTGTTACATACACCCACCCTTCAGGAAACTTCGTCTCGAAGTTAAGGTATCTCATGATACAAAGGAAAATAAACATGGTTCACACATTCATAACAATTAACCGACATTATTAGTAAGCCAAGAAAAATCATGCATACTAGTATACATGTACAAGAAATGCATGTGTAGCTAGTACATACAAGTCTCGTGCATGTACTAATAATCAATAACTATCACCCTTATAGTAATTTATGTATGCATCCAATCCAATCAACATGACTAGTCTTTTATAAAAGACAATAAAACAATCAAATGTTTGTGAAATCCTTTAATTACAATTATCTAGTTCAACAATTTTATTTAGACAACTGTGGTTTAGTTATGTAATTATGAATATTCATATATACACATTTTCTTTTTAGAAGGGAAAAAAAAACATTAAATTCCACCATCAGACAAATCTCCATACTTTCTCAACTATTTGTACTCACCCTTCCTCCCTAACTTACTTCCATCTTCATTAATATCCTTCCTCTGTTGGGCTATCTTGGAGCGTCAACTATATTGACCTAACTCCAAATAGAACCCTTAAGCAGAAGTGTCACTATCTTGACCAAACTTCCCCAACAGGCAACTGACAGTTATCATCACACATCTAGGGGAGTGTGAGCTAACACCGTCCTCCCATGACTTTAGGTTTCAGAGGATACATGGTGGGAAATGCCTCCACCCCTCCTAATCATAACTAGGGTCCACACCCTACAATGGAATATACAGTGGCACCGTGTTGCTAGGAGTTTTGTCATCGTTTATTCGGTTTTGGGCAGTCTCATCACCTGAAATCCTGCACTGGTCCACATATCATAGCAATGCATCCAAACCAATATAATTTCATACACAAATATTCATACCATAATGTTTCTCGGCTAGTGGTCATGACATCCACTTTCATCATAATTATCCCTTGGCTATTTCATAGCCCATAACCTACAGATTAGTTTGTAACACAAACTCATACATTTCTATGCATTATCATCATGCAATTGCATACAATCATCATTTCAATTCAGTATCCTTATACCAACAACTTAACATCAAAGTTTTCAAGTTAGAAATAGATCTCATAATATCCCATAATTCCATTTCGACACTCATTCATAAAATTATCATTTACCAAATAGATTGCATCATATCCCATCATCATTCAAATAACATTTAAATCTTCATAGGATTCTCATTCACACAATATGTCGCATCAGATCCATCATCATCAATAACATTTAAACATTCATAGAATTTACATTCACATAGTAGATCGCATTATATCCATCATCATCAATAACATTTAAACATTCATAAAATTTACATTCTCACAATATATCACATCATATCCATCATTATCCAAATATATTTAAACATTCATAAAGGTTCATACGTCTTAAAAGTTTAAGTGTATCATTTAATAGTTTCACTACGAGTAGAAAATAAAAGTGTAGGCCTCAGGTAATCCTGGCTATCTAAGTCAAAAGGTGGTGTTACATACACCCCACCTCCAAGAAACATGTTCTCGAGGTGGTCAAAAAAGTGATGGATAGTCTCGTCGTAGTGTCTCTGCGTCTTCCAAAGTAGCAGATCCTGGACTATACTTGTCCCATTGGACCTTAACTTGGTCTACCAGATGGTTCCTGAGCTGTCGAACTCTATGGTCCAATATGTGTAACGGTTCTACCATGAGAGTTCCCACGTCCAATACCTGCAATTCCTTCCAATTTAGTTTATGCGATTCATCAGCAACATAATGACGTAAAACAGATACATGAAAAACATTATGAGTTTTATGCAAGTGGGGTGGCAGTACGAGACGATAGGCAACGGTCCAATTTTCTCTTGGATTCTGAATGATCCTATAAATCAAGGTGACAGCTTTGTCCCCTTCCCAAACCATATGGTACTCTTATTAGGCCTGATACGAATGATAACATGGTCTCCCACTTCATAACTTTGGTTGGTCCTGTGTGCATCCGCATAACTTTTCTTCCTATCCTGTGCTTCCTTTAGTCTCTGCTTAATCTGAATCACCTGTTCCTCCAAATCTTGAATCAATTCTGGCACAACTGCTACTTGGTATTCTAGTCTATCCCAACTCAACGACGTTCTGCATGGCCTTCCATACAGGGCTTCGTAGGGTGGCATTCCGATGGAGCTATGAAAATTGTTATTGTAGAAAAACTCTACCAAAGGTAGGTACTTCTCCCAATGGGTTTGATTATTTATGACATACATCCTGAGCATGTCTTCCATGACTTGATTTACTCTCCTGGTTTTCCCATTTGTTTCAGGATGATAAGTTGTGCTTAAGTTCAACTGAGTCCCCAATGCTGACTGTAAACTTGTCCAAAACCTAAAAGTGAATCTGGAGTCCCTATCTGAAATGATCTTCTTAGGTATCCCGTGCAAACGAATAACCTCACTTACAAACACACGTGCCACATCAGTGACATCGTAAGTGTCTCTAACCGGAATAAAATGAGCACTCTTGGTTAACTTATCCACTATCACAAGAATGGCATTGTGTCTATGAGATGTGAGCGGAAACACCACAACAAAATCCATAGAGATGACTTCCCACTTGGACATAGGAACATCATGTGGTTGTAGGAGGCCTGCCGGGTGATGGTGGTCAAATTTCACTTGTTGACACTCTAGGCACTTGGCGACGAAATGGACTACATCACGCTTCATGCCTACCCAGAAGAAAATTTCCCTCATGTCTGCGTACATCTTCTTCACACCCGAATGCGCACAATAAAGTGTTGTATGGACTTCCTTTAGTATGATGATTGAAATATCCCCAACTTCAGGAATGTACATCCTTCCTCGATATCTCAATAGTTCGTCTTTTTCCAAACTATATCCTTCATACTTTGGATCTAACTGCCTCCCACTCTGGAGGTTTGAAGTAACCTTTAAATACCAACTATCTTCTTGGAGTTGTGTCAACACACGTTCCCTCAGACTGAATTTTAAGGGTATCAAGGAGAAGACACGTGGTCTCCTACTCAAGGCATCTGCGACCACATTTTCCTTTCCCTTGATGTATGAAATACAAAATCATACTCACTCATAAACTCACTCCATCGCCTTTGCCTGGAATTCAGATCCCTTTGAGTGAAGAGATGTTTTAAACTTTGTTGTTCCATTTTGAGCTCAAATTTTTGCCCCACAAGATAGTGCCTCCAAAGTTTCAGAGCTAGCATTACAACTGCTAAATCCAAATCATGAGTAGCGTAAATCTCTTAGTGTTTCTTCAACTTCCTTGACGCATAATCTATCGCTCCTCCATCCTACATTAGCATGGCCCCCAACCCTTGCTTCGAGGCATTCGTGAAGACTATGAAGTCCTTTTCCATATACGACACTCGTAGAATTGGCGCACTAGTTAGTAACCTCTTAAGCTCAATGAATGCACTATCACATTCTTCCGTCCATTCATACTCGACCCCCTTGCGCTACAAAGTGGTGATGGTTTTCGCTATTTTTTAGAATCCTTCCACAAATCTCCGATAATATCCTGCTAGCCCCATGACGCTTCTCACCTCATGGGCATTTTTTGGCACTGGCCACTCCATAATGGCCTTTACCTTTTCTGGGTCCATAGAGATTCTTTCGCCGGAAATGATATGACCTAAATAGTGAATTTCTTTTTGGAAGAAGGAACACTTCGATAGCTTCCCATACAATTTGTTTTCCCTAAGGCAGGACAACACCACTCACAAGTGTTCCTCATGTTCTCTTTCGTTCTTGGAATAGATGAGGATGTCATCTAGAAAGACTTGTACAAAACGGTCTAAGTACTTCCGGAATATGTCGTTCATGAGGCTCTTGAATACTGCTGGCGCATTGGTCAATCCGAAAGGTACTACGAAAAACTCGCAATGCACAAACCGAGTTCGAAAGGCAGTTTTTGGGATATCGCCTTCCTTAATCCTTAACTGATGAAACCCTGATCGCAAATCGATCTTTGAGAATACCGTTGCTCCTTTCATCTTATCAAAGAGGTCATCTATTCGGGGGATTGGGCACCTATTTTTCACTGTAGCACAGTTCAAGTCCCTGTAATATATACACAGTCGTAAGGATCCATCCTTCTTCTTTACAAAAATTACCGGTGCACCCCAAGGTGAAACACTGGGCCTTATTAGCCCTAAGTCCAGTAACTCTTTTAACTGCATTTACAATTCACAAAGCTCTGATGCTGTCATCTGATACAGAGTTTTGGAAATTGGTTCTGCACCAGGTTTGAGCTCAATAATAAAATCAAGCTCCCTCTCAGGAGGTAACCCTGGTAACTCATTCGGAAAAACATCCTTAAATTATGACAATACCGGGTACTGATCTAATGAGGGTCCCTTCCTTTCATTCACTCCTTCCACTACATATAGTTGACACCCTTGCCTCACGCATCGCTTAACCTTCATAGTTGAGATAAAACATAATGACACCCTTCTCCGTACACCCTGTATCTCTACTGGTATTCCTTCATCATCGACACAAAGCACCCTTTTTGTGAAACAATCTACCAAAGCTCGATGAGATTCTAACCAATCCATTCCAATGATTAGGCTGTATGCCCCGAGAGCAGTGATGTATGCCTTCAACCTAGTAGTACACACTCCCAGGTCTACTATACAATTATCAACGCTAGGTCCTACCACTTGTTTTTCCCCCGAATCCATCTCAACTTGTTTAAATTCATCGTGCTCGTAGGCTGCCAACCCACTCTTTTCTAATGTAGATGGTGAAATGAAACTATCTGTCGCACCATAATCAAATAAAATCTTAACACTGATATGATTTAGCATACCTAATGACTCCACCACCGTGGATTGATGTTTGGCCTGGCAATTATTAATCATTGCGTAGATCTAGTGGCTTGCTACTTGCTCTTCCCATCGGGGGCCTTTCCTTCTCTATGCACAAATCCTGATTGTAACTCTGGGCAGTCACGTTGGTAATGGGGTCCTCCACATCCCCAACAGGTAACACGAGATTGAATATGTGCATTGTTCCGTGACTATCTCTGAAATCAGTTCCTTCCCATGGAACCCATACCCCTACTAGTTTCTCCCTGAGATGGTCGTGGACCTTCCTACATCGTTGGTGATGACCGAGATTCTGCACTCACTGCCATTGAAATCCCTGTGCCTACTGTCCTTGGTGCGACTTTGTTACCATATGGAGGTGGCCTTGAGCCCCCTCCCCTGGGAAATGTCCTAGGGGCCTTCCCCACGAATCCAGGATGATGTGGAAAGGAAGGTCTCGTACCTCTAGTTAAGTTCTTGTGTTCCTCCGCATAACGCGCATTTTCCACAGCTTCCGCTACTTAAGACGGTTTCCACATCCGCACCATAGCTCTTATCTTAGGTTTTATCCCATAGAAAAAGAATTTTGCCTGTCGTTGGTCATTATCCATATATGAAACATACTTGACCAATTCCATAAACCTAATCTCATATTCCTCTACGGTCCTGTTTCCCTGTACTAGAGCATGAAACGCTCCTACCTGTTGCTCCTCATAGTAAGCAGGAAGATATTTCCTTCGGAACCTCTCCTCGAAAAGTTCCCAAGATACAGTGTCCGGGGTAGGGTGCAGTTGTCTTTCCAGGTTGCCCCACCAATTCAAGGCACTGTCTCTTAACTGAAAAATCGCTATCTTCGCCTTTGAGGTGGATGCATAGTCCCTTAAGGCAAAACACCTTGTCATGCCTTCCAACCATGCTTCTACGCGTTCACTGGCACTACCCCTGGCAAACTCTGGAAGTTTGATCTTCTGCAATTCTCGAGTGATGTCTTCGGGTGTGTTAGCACTTGGTAAATTTCCTAGAGGTTGAAAACAGAAGAAATCTACAAAGGTGACTTTATCCAACCACTTTTGAAGATGGGATCTAGCCCTTCCAAATTCAGAGAGGGATCTCTCTATATGATTTAGATATGTTTCCAATTTTAGATATTAGGCTAGGTAAAGAAATAGGTTGGTTCTGTTGTCAAAGTATTTTTTGAATTGGTTGAGACAGTCTACACCTCCATTGGGCTATGGGGTCTGCTTTTAATAAAATATGAAATACAAACCAGAAATGCAAAGGAAAAACTTTCACAGGGCGAGATAATATAATCAATGGATCTTTTAGTAGCTTAAGTGATGATTAGCAGAAAACATGAGAAAGATACTTTCAACAAAGAAGCAGTTAAAAATTCTTTTATTGAAAACACCAGAAGAAAAACACTAAAATCTTTTGAGTCAGGAATAGGATATACGAGATAAATCTTTCAACATTCGTTACTCTTAAATATTAGAATTAGAAAACAAGATGATCACAAAGAGAAAATAACATTCAACTTAGAGAGAAAACATCACCAGTGAATACACGCAAGAATCCTGTAAAAGTGCCACCTTTTTATTAATGGAAGATCTCTTCAAAACTATTACAGTCTGATAGCGTCAGGGTGTGAAGATAAAAAACCCCCAATACTTCAAAAGGTGAAGTATTTATAACTCAAATTACAAACGTTCCTGTCATAAATGATTAGGATGTGCTAAATCTATTTTTAGCCTAACTATTTTAACAAATTTCCTAAATCTAGGAACTGCTTGATGACTTGTGGCAACCATACTGGGGAACAGAACTAAAAATTGATAATTTCTTGTTTTCTTTCCCTAAAAAGAAAGTTTGTTCCATGGAATATTGCAAATTTGAGAAGAAAGTAATGTTTAGAGGTTGATTAAACTTTGTACATGTTATTTTCGAATTCACAAAACTAAAAAATATATATATAACAACCAAAAAGAATTTTGTCTCCCAAGAAAGTTTATACTCGATCTCATCTAGACCCAGAACCTGCGATAGTGACAGACAACCCCAAACAGTTGCTCAAGAAAAAGACCTTAGCTGAAGGCTCAGTGAGTCATATTCCCCTTCATAAGTCCCTTTCCTTTTTCAGGGAAACCTGTTACCTCTCAAAACCCTGACCTTGATACCTTTCCATAGCAAAGCCTGGTTAGAACACGGTCCGATAGTTTTGTGACTGGAATCATCTTTGACCCGACTGTTTTGCAACCCCAAACCCTCGAAGTTCTGTCTCCCATGACTAAACCACAAATCACTCCCTCAGTACTATCTAGTCCCTCCTCGTCCTCATCTTCAGTCGCTACCTCGTCGATCATCCAGGTTGTCATCCCACCTCCTCCACCCATCATGGCAGCTCAAGATGCTCCCTTGGTGTTGGTTGTGCCTCTACATGCCATGCCCCAAGACTATCAAATGAGAATTCCACAGTTCGATGCAACAGGACCTTTGAGCGCACAGCAACACGTAGATAAAATGAATGATTATTATGATCTGCATGAAGTAGATTAAGCTGACGTTCAAATGAGATTGTTTGCCCACAGTTTGACAGGTGACGCTAAAAAATGGTACAAAGGTTTGTGTGTCGCTTCAGTCCTTGACCTTACCGCATTCCAAAGGAGTTTTCTAGATAGATGGGAGGTAAATAAAAACCCTCTACAAATCTTGTCGAAATGTGAAAATATTAGAAGAAATCAAGGTGAGATAGTGAAAGATTACTGCACTCGTTTCAATAACCTGTATAACGCAATCCCAGCTGAAATCAAACCTCCATAGGGTTTGGCATTAATAAAATTCCTGGATGGTTTTGACACTGACATGTCATACCAACTAAGAGAAAGAAATTCTACCACCCTGGAAGACATGCAGAAAAGTGTTATAAGTGTGGAGGCCAATTTGTTGGCAAACAGTCAGAGGTCAAAAAGGAGTCATGATTAAAGAAGAACCTTCCATGTCAACCTCAGATTCCAAATTGGATTCTTTGGCCAGAGTAGTGGAAAGAATGATGGAAAGACTTACTGTGTCAGACAGAAATCCTCCGAGAGAAAACCCACCAGCTCCTCAGGTTCGGAACCCTAACTTTAGGAGAAACCCTCCTCAAATCAGACAGAGAGATCCTAGGGATAAAAGAGAGTAGAGGGGTCTAGATCATCAGATCAGACCTCCCCTACAAGAAAACTATGCTGATGAAGGGGAGGGACTGGTTGAGGAATTGGAGGATACTCACATTAATCTCATGGGTATTCACGACAATGAAGTTATTTTCCTTACCCAAGAAGAGAAAGAACTTTTTCTTCTCAACCAAACAAAAGTGAGTGAAGAACATGAAGATGCAGAGCAGCAGGCATTCGAAAATTCCATTTTGGAGGTACACCGGCAGTATAATCTGCGGAGTAAAAAGACAGAAGGGAGTTCTCCAAAAAAGGCGATTGAAACAAAGAATATAGTCGAAACCAAGAAGGCCTCTGAGCCAGCTGCCGAGAAGATTCTTGAGAAGGGCACTGCCGAAGCTCCCGAGAAGAAAAACCTTACTATTCTGAAAAGGCTGTCACAGCCCGAGGTTTCACCTATTACTCCACCAAGTACTTCTAGACAGAAGAATATGGTGGACAAACCAAAATTGATGAGCCAAGGCAGAGCTCTTGCACCTTTCAGCCTAGAGGGGGAATTGGCAAAAGTAAAAATCCCCATCCCACTTACCGATTTGATGAACAAAGACGTTTATCATTCACAGGTGATTAAAGCACTGACCATTGAACCTGACATAGGCACAAAGGCCTTAACCATTAGATCAACAAATCATTCAGACACTATGAACCTTACTGATGATCAACCCGAACTTCTTTTCGGACCTGAAGTAGATGGTCGAGATGATACTGGTGAGGTCACTCCTTTTTACATTAGTCTAAACATACATGACCTGATCTTGCATAACGCTATGCTGGATTCGGGTGCTTCCCACAATCTGATGCCCAAAGCAGTAATGGAGAAACTGGGACTGGAGGTCACCAGACCTTACAAGGATTTACACTCATTCGACTCCAATAAAGTTAGATGTATTGGTTTGATCAAGGACCTATGCATCACCTTGGTTCAAATTCCTGCGAAGATCATGGTAATGGATGTGGTAGTTGCAGACATCTCGCCGAAGTATGGAATTTTGCTATCCCGGTCTTAGGGTGCTAAGTTGAAACGAACCCTTCAGCTAGATATGTCTTATGCCACTATCCCAGTTTTCGGGCAACAAAGAAGGCTATACAAAGAAACATTGATGAAGTACATGGTCATTAGCCAAGAAAAACCGCACAACTATCCCCTTTACTCCACGCATTCTGAATTGGATTCATTTATCTTGTACAATGATGGTGATACTGGAGAACAAGATACTCAGCTGGTGGAAGATACATCTAGTCAAGATGAAGGCCAAAAAATCATTGAGGTAACAAGGATGAAGAACGTGATAACCAAAGAGTTACCTGCAGATTTCTGGAGCATGGATTTTGATGGAGCAGTGAGCAAAGAAGGATCTAGAGCAGGAGTCTGGCTGCATAATCACAGAAACAGGTATTCAGAAAATCATTCTTACAAATTAAATTTCCAGTGCACTAACAATATTGCTGAGTATGAAGCCTTGATGCTCGGTCTGAAGCTTTTGAAAAGAGTTGGTGCTAAACAGATAATGGTAAGAGGTGAATCTGAATTAATAATCAAGAAAATCAAAGGTGAGTACACTGCGAAACACCCACGTCTTAGAGCTTATAGGAATGTTGTTCTTGATGCCCTTAGATGTTTCACTGAAGTTGACTTGCAGGTAATGCCGAGGGGGAAAAACATTCTGGCAGACGGATTGGCTACGTCAGCTGCCACCTGTAAGATTCCTTTCCGCTCGACTCGCCCATACACTGTTGAGATGAAATGCAGACCAACCGTTCCCGACAATATCAGGTACTGGCAAGTGTTTGGTAATGACGATCAAATCGAAGACTTTCTGCAGTGTAAAAATGATTTTGAATGTACAAATATAGATTTAGAGAACGAAGATGAAAATGTGAATAGTTTTGATTTTGAAATTGATAGTGTAAATAGCGTAGATTCAGGAGAATTAGGCGATGACGAAATGGACGCTGAAGTTTTACATTTGAAAAGCAATGTTTTGCCTAGAGGTCTAGTTCCTTTAGAGGACTTGTTTGATTTTAACGACGTAGCCAAAAAACCCAAAATTGAAGCACATGGACAAGAGGTAGAAGATTGTAATATAGGGACTGAAGAGAAACCCAGAATAGTCAAACTGTCTAAATCATTACCCCTTGAGCAAAAACTCAAATACATTGAGTTGTTCAAAGAATATTCAGATGTCTTTGCCTAGGGTTATGAGGATTTGAAAGCCTACGATACCAGCATCATACAACACAGGATTCCAATCAAGGATGACCAAAAACCATTCAGACAAAAACTTAGGAGGATAAATCCCAAGTTGCTCCCTCTGATAGAGAAGGAAATCAAAAAAATGTACGATGCCAAGATCATAGTCCTGTTGCGTTTTTCCAAATGGGTCTCTAATTTAGTTCCTACACGTAAGAAATCGGGGGAGATCAGACTTTGTATAGATTTCTAAAATTTGAATAAGGTCTCCCTGAAGGATAATTACCCCTTGCCAAAAATGGATCACATCCTGCAAAGGGTGGTCGGGTCCAGTCGAATCTCTCTGCTGGACGGTTTCTCGGGTTACAATCAAGTCCTAGTTCACCCGGATGACCCAGACAAAACCGCTTTCACCACACCATGGGGCACTTTCATGTATGTGAAAATGCCTTTTGGTCTGATGAACGCAGGAGCCACATTGCAGAGGGCGATGGATATCACCTTCGTGGAAGAATCAGGTAAGTTTATCTTCGTCTATTTAGATGATGTAACTGTGTTTTCCCGATCTGATGACGAACACCTACGACACCTCAGACGAGTCTTTGAGAAATGTAAAAGGTTTGGGATTTCTTTAAATCCTAAGAAAAGCCTTTTCGGGTTAGAGGAAGGAAAACTGCTAGAACACATCATTTCCAAAGATGGAATCAAAATAGACCCCAGCAGAATCGAGGCCATACAAAAATTAGAACACCCCCAGAACCTCAATGAACTACAGTCTTTTATCGGGAGAATTAACTTTCTACGAAGATTCATTCCCAATCTGGAAGAACTCCTCAGAAACATTACAAATATGCTAAAAAAGGATGTAAAAATAAAATGGGACTCTGAGTCCAGACAGTCTTTCGAACAAGTCAAACGAGCACTCACAGAAGCCCCTGTTTTGATCAGTCCTGATTTTACTAAGGATTTCTATCTCTTTTCTTTCGCTTCCAAACATACTGTAGCAGCGGTGTTACTGCAAAAGAACAGTGAAGGTTATGAACAACCCATAGCTTTCTTCAGTAAAGCATTGAGAGACGTTGCTCTGAATTACAAGATAATGGAGAAACAAGCTTTTGCCTTGGTGAAAGCTATAAAAGATTTTAGGGTCTACATTCTCCATTCCCACACCATAGCTTATGTTCTGAATGCGGTAGTAAAGGACATTTTGACACAAGACAATCTAGATGGAAGAAGGGGGAAATGGATTATTTTCATTTTAGAATACGATATAGAGATTAAGCCCACGAAACTAATCAAAGGTCAAGGCCTTGCTAAATTAATGGCTGAATCTAACTTCCATGCTCTTGACATTAATTTTTTAGCTGCAGCAGATGAACAGGGAGAGATGGAGACTCCAAGCGTGCGAGAGGTATTTCTCAACTCTCCATGGTACATAGACCTTATATTCGTTTTGAAGAATTTACAAGCTCCCCCTGGTCTGACTAAGACTAAAGCTAGATTTTTAAAGTTAAAAGCCTTAAAATTCTGTATTCTAGAAGGCAATTTGTACTGGAAAGATCCTAGAGGCATTCTGTTAAATTGTTTATTGAAAGATGAAGCTGATAAAGTGTTACAAGAGTTTCATGCAGGAGAATGTGGTGACCATCTGAACTGGAAGGTCACAGCCAACAACATACTCAGAGCTGGATTCTATTGGCCCACCCTGTTCGCTGATGTACATCATAAAGTGGTTGCATGTCATCAATGTCAACTGTTTGAAGGTAAAATAAAACTCCTCTCTCTACCTATGAAACCGATCTCAGTTGAGGCCCCTTTCCAGCAATGGGGACTCGATTTCATTGGAGAAATACACCCCCCATCTTCAGGACAACACAGGTGGATTCTCACTGCCACCAATTATTTTACCAAATGGATCGAAGTAGTACCAAGCAGGAAAGCCACTGACTCTGTTATTATCAAATTCCTTGAAAATAATTTCTTGTCTCGCTTTGGATGTCCTAGAAAGATTATAACTGAAAATGCAGTTGCCTTTCAGTCGAAGAAAATCATAGAGTTCTACAACTAGTATCACATTGGTTTGGGGCATTCCACGGCCTACTACCCTCAGGGGAATGGGCTGGCGGAATATTCAAACAAAACCTTGGTAAATATCATCAAGAAAACATTGCAGGAAAATAAGAAACCATGGAACAACAAGTTGGTGTTCGCTTTGTGGGCTGACAGATTGACCACCAAAAGGTCGATTGGTATGTCACCATACCAGCTAGGCTATGGTATAGAGGCAGTTTTCCCCACTTCTTTAGGATTCCCTGTCATGAAGTTGCTTCAAGATGTACAAGCTGAGCCAAATGACTCACAGAGAAGGATCAACCAGATGATCCATTTGCAGCAGTCTAGGGAGGATGTTTTCACCAAGACTCAGGTAATCCAAGAAAACATCAAGAAGATCTTTGACGAAAGAACCAAGGAAGATGATTTTGAGCTAGGAGATTTGGTACTGAGATGGGATGCCAAAAATAAAGACAAGGGAAAGCATGGAAAATTTGGCAGTCTGTGGAGAGGACCATACATGATCCAAGATTTCAGGGGAAATAAATCTTTCTTGCTAAACAACGCTGATGGGACAGATCTGTCAGGAGGACCTGTGAATGGCAGAATGCTGAAACATTGTGTGCCACCTCAATAGAAGATTCGAGTTTTCACTCTCCATTGTACATACCATTTTTGTTTTTATTTTTTGCCTCCATTTTTTGAGTGAAGAAACATTAGTCAGTTGGTTGAAGCCCGAAGAGAAGGCACTAGGCTGTTGAACTATGTTTTTCCACATTTTTTAGAATAAAAACCAATGAAGGATACTAGGCAAAATTTTTCAGAATGATAGGAACCAGGATTCTTGGCACTTCACAGGGCAAGTACCATCCCCAAGTGGAGCCGTTGTTATCACCGTATAAATTATAGGATCAACTGGTGACTGGGATATTATCTGTCTCTAGTGTTTTTGTCGACAAATGATTTTTCATTCTGCAAATAATTTGAAGAAAGAAAAGAAAAGAAAAAGAAAAAGAAAGGAAAAGAAAAAGAAAAAGAAAGAAAGAAAAGGAGGGCATAAAAGAATTGCAATAAAAGCCCCATGCAATAATAGTAACTTGGTCCATACCTTTCAAGCATGGCCAAGTTCTTTTTTAAATTTGATGTTGATAGGGTAGTGAATGAATTTGGCTAAATAGTTTAATCTTAGCCAAAGTGTCTAGGTTAGATTAGTGAATAAATCTGACCAGACTGTCTAATCTTGGTCAGATAGCCCCAGGGTAGAGTAATTTCTTAACCCAACAGTCTAATCTGGGTTAACTGTCATAGGAAACTAGGTTAGAACATAGGTTAGTGGCACTGTTGTTTCGTTTTAACAAAGACAGCTTGATGTAAGTGTTGCACCATGTTTCAAATGCTTAAAGGATAGTTTGGTCAAGCCCCATGGTGGTCTCCACCTGAAAAACTTTCGAAAAACCCATAAAAATGCATTTATCCTAAGTTTTTCCCAGCGCATGTGTTCTCCGCTCCCCATTTATGCTCCCTGCACATATCAACGGTCCTGATCGCGACACACATATCTACAGTGTACAGAGCATTCCACCCCCCCCCCATCCATTCTTCTTTTAACTGGGGGGTCCAGAATCTCCGATATCATTTGCGCGCATCTGGACAACCGAGGGTTGAGCGCTTAAATCAACGGTCAATTTTGGATTCTGGACCCCCCCATCCATTCTGCCTTTAATGGAGGGGGGGGGGTCCGGAATGAGTAATAAAAGACATGCTAAGATCTGCGGCTAGGAAACGAGCGCGCAGATCAATGGTCCAAAATGGTTTTCGGACCCCCTCAGATGATCTGCTTTTAACCAAGGGGGGGGGGGGTCCGAAATGGTTATCTCCCTCTGGAAGGCCCCTTGTCATACGTGGCATCGATCTATTGCCCCGAGTCCCGTCACCATCTGCTATCTGACAAACCCCATCACTTATGGACGTCACCCTCCACTTGTTCTTGAGTTAGTCACATCCCATAACTGTTGTCAGTCCCCTCCCCCTTTTCACTCATGGAAAGCCCCTTATTACAACATTTACCTCCAATCCCTATCCACCACGTCACCCGTCCGTATATTTCAGCCACCGTCACCTGCCATCTCACCCCCAAATGATCTGTTGGCCATTTATTACTAGATAACACATCCGTTATCCAGCTGACCTATCTCCTGCACCCAACCAACCTCAGTTTAAATAAAACTACCGTTATTCCTCTTACATTCGTTATTCACCCATCGCACCAGAGAAATTCACCGCTTACCTTTTCGTTACTTTTCGTCGCCCTCATCCACAGACAGTCGCCCCACTAACGTTGTGTTTATTGCAGGTACTGTTGCAAAAATGGCGCCAAAGCCCAGACAAGCAGAAGGAGAGGAGAATCCGTTTCTCCCACGTCCAGTCGACTTGGACAAAATCCCACTAGTCGATAAAGACCGGTTAATCGCAGATACCAAATGCGATTTTGATTTCTCATACCTCTAGTCATGGCTCAGGGAGGTGTTCCTGGACCAGAGTGATGAAATTGGACTCTGGGAGTCCAATTTACCCCTCTAACTCTTCCCTCAGATCCACCATTTTCTCGAGTTTTCTCTCAAATGTCAAGCTCACTATATTCCTGAACAAAGAGTCATCATCTCCTCATCCAGAGACATGTTATTCCTCATCACGCCCGAAGCCATAAACCAGATGATGCAAATTCCCTGAGCTGACTCTGCGTCCCCCTTCAACCTGGAAATTCTCACCGAACTGTACCAGAAAATGAATTTCACCCAAAGAGCTCAAATATTTGAGCTCTTCCTTCCCCCATCCACTCAATTTCCCTCCACAAATCCTCCTTACCCATCCTCCATGTTCTCAACTAAGGGAAACCAGGTCATCTCATCCCTTTGCACTCTATTGGGATACTATTCTGATCAGTGGGTAGATGAGCCCATTCTGGGTTTTCTATCCATTTTCTCCACTGACGAAAAACCCACCATCCAGTTTGATTTCATTACATGCTTGGCAGACAATATTCATGAACAGTTCGTGAATTTTGGCACGGAAGGCATGTTCAGATACTCGTCCATACTAGCATACATGTTTGTTTTCTTTCAGGTAGATAAATTTAGTTTTTCCATGCAGAAGATGGATGAAGATGGTAAACCTCAGGCAGTCACAGCATGGACTTCCTTGCTCAAGCACAACTCTACAGAGTACAGTTTCAAGGCATTCATCGATCAGGTCTATCACCCTGTGGTAAGTATGCTGAGCGGCAGGCCCGAGCCTCGAATAAATGACGAAGTCTAGAGAATCCTGCATCTCTTGGACAACACAAATATCGGGGATTGGTACTTGTACCAATATCATACCGAGATTAGAGTATACGGTTGCGATTTGGCACCGTATAAGCTGCCCAAATATTTGCCTGTCAAAATCTTTGCTTTAGAATATATAAGGCAGATTATGAATTCAGATGATATCCATTTTGTATCATTGAAGAAAAAGCAGCAGCTACGAATCAAGGGGCAGATTGGCTCCTTCATCTGCAACAGTCGGGGCGTCAGGGAAGAAGCAGACAGGATGTTGAAAGAAATGAAGTTCTTCATGAGCTTCCCATGGCACTATGATCCTTATGGGATCATCTCAGATATGAGAGTGAAAAACAAGAACATCCCGTATGTTCATGTGTCCAAGCCCGAAATTGAGAAATTCGCCAATCAGACAGTGTGGGAGCCTAACACCTTGGTCGAAGTGGAACAACAAGTTCCCCAGACCACTGTTCCACCAACGACCACGCCACAGGCCCCTAAAGAAAAGAGGCCTCGTCAAGACTTATCTCTGCCTGTCATGGAGGTATCGTCCGAGGAGTTCCATCTGCACACTAAGAGGCCCAAGACAATCTCAGTTCCTGGCCCAACTGGAGAAAAAGAATCCCCGCCTACCACAGTGACCAAGTCTGTTATTCCACCTTTCGGTTCGAGCCTCTATAAGGACATCACCCCAGCATTACCGAAGAAATCCACAGACTCCCCACTGGACACTCAGCCAGGCAAGACTGGGCCCAATTTGAGCATTTTCGAGAAGTACGAGCTGATCAAGAAAAAGAACCAGACCCTTACCAGCAGTACTTACGCTCAATTTCGGAAGCAGACGTTGACTGGGCAGCATAGGCTATTGTCTGCATTTGACACAGAAAAGGGCAGAATGCACATGGCCTTCCCCCAGGCGCAGGTACCAGACCCCAAGGTGATCACGGACTACAAGAGGGCCACCTTCGAATTCCAGATGAAGGATGTGCACCCAGTAGATCAGATGGATCTGCACAATCAGACAGGGGAAATGGTGTTTCATACGTTGGCGCATGCTTCTGCTTCTGCAGCCAAATTGCAGGTGTCACTGAACAATGCTCAAACACAACTCAAGCTGGAGAAGATATCATCCTTTGCGAAGGACAATAGAATCAAAACTTTGGAGGAGCTGGTCCTCAAGATCGGCTATGACCCTTCGAACGTCAAAGAAACGGAGGAGATGATAAAGAAGAAGAATGCTGACATTGCCTCCTTGAGGAAACAACTGAAAATCCTGCCCACAGAGGACTCGCAAGTGAAAGAGATAGCAGAGAAAGAAGGCGATAAGGATGAAATGCTCAAGATGCTCATGGAGCAGAATGCACAGCTCAAGGAAATGGAAGTTGAGATGGAGATATTATTAAAAGAGAATGAGAATATGAAGTCAATGGAATTCATTCCATTGAGTGCCATTTTGATTTCAAGAGCAAGCACAACATCAGTGACAACAGTCCCATCCGCAACTCCATTGACATCCCAAGAGAAGACAGTCGACCTGGATAAATCCATGGAAAAGATGAAACTACAAGAGATAGAGATCAACAGGCTTAAAAAGGAAGTTGAGAACCTTCAGGAACTCAAAACTTCCTTCCAGACCAGCCTCTCCAAGGAAAAGCAGGTAACAAAGCAGCTCAAGCAGGAGCTACAACAGCTCCGAAAGCAAACAGTGGCAAGGAAGACTTTGGCTGAGGTTAAAGAGAATGTATGGACAGACATCACTAAGTCCATGAATGAGATATGGCCCATGATCCAGATCATGTTTGAGCAGAATGATTTAGTCCAGAGGAGCAAACAAGCCATTTAGAAGATCATAGTAGAATTGGGAGATAGGCCAACACAGGTAAACGAGATCATCAAGTTCCTCAATTCTAAGACCAGGGAGGAGCTGAAAGAGCTGAAGATTGAAGATAGAACAGAGACCATCCTTGAGGTCAAAAGAGTTTTGACCAAGAGAGGACTAATGCTTCAGCTGGAAGAGAAAGTTCAGGCCATGGACCAGGGGGTACAAAGGTTCTTCAGTAAAATTGAAGCTCTCCAAAAGAAAGGTCTACCTGGTCTGAAGGTTATTAATGATAAACTGATGACACTCCTGGATTACAAGAAGAGATTAACAGAAGTGGCTAAGGACAGTTCGATGTTTGTTGGCATACAAGGGAGCATCAATGGAAAAGCATTCCTGGATTCCCTTTAGTGGGACATCACTACCCAACACGAGATTCGATACATATTCCTCACCAAGCCTACATTCGCCAAGTATACAGAAATGGATGAAGTGTATCGAAGACTGCTCAAAGTCAACGTGCCCAGTCATCTCAGATGGGAAGAGCTTTGCAATCTGATCGATTAGTAGATGAGCTATCTAGGTCCAGTCACCTGTCCAGTCAGATGAGGTCGTGCAAAGCTTCATCAACGCTCTACCCAGAAATCAGCGTGCAGTTACACCAAGTCATCAAGCAGTTCCTAGATTTAGGAAATTTGTTAAAATAGTTAGGCTAAAAATAGATTTAGCATGTCCTGATCATTTATGACAGGAACGTTTGTAATTTGAGTTATAAATACTTCACCTTTTGAAGTATTGGGGGTTGTTGATCTTCACACCCTTATGCTATCAGATTGTAATATTTTTGAAGAGATCTTCCATTAATAAAAAGGTGGCACTTTTACAGGATTCTTGCGTGTATTCACTGGTGATGTTTTCTCTCTAAGTTGAATGTTATTTTTTCTTTGTGATCATCTTGTTTTCTAATTCTAATCTTTAAGAGTAAAGAATGTTGCAGGATTTATCTCGTATACCCTGTTCCTGACTCGAAAGATTTTAGTGTTTTTCTTCTGGTGTTTTCAATAAAGGAATTCTTAACTGCTTCTTTGTTAAAAGTATCTTTCTCATATTTTCTGCTAATCATCACTTAAGCTACTAAAATATCTAGTGATTATATTATCTCACCCTGTGAAAGTTTTTCCTTTGCGTTTCTGGTTTGTATTTCATATTTTATTAAACGCAGACCCCATAGCCCAATGGAGGTGTAGACTGTCTCAACCAATTCAAAAAATACTTTGACAACAGAACCGACCTATTTCTTTACCTAGCCTAATATCTAAAATTGGAAACATAGCTAAATCATATAGAGAGATCCCTCTCTGAAGTTGGAAGGGCTAGATCCCAGCTTCAAAAGTGGTTGGATAAAGTTACCTTTGTAGATTTCTTCTGTTTTCAACCTTTAGGAAATTTACCAAGTGCTAACAGCGTGGAGGTCCTCCCCCTAAATCCCTTAACGCTTCTGGATTACCCGTTCTAGATGGTGGGGGTTCCACTTCGGTCCCTGCTGGTTGTCGCCCCTTTAAAGTCTCATTTATGGCCTCCAAAAAGCGCAGTATGAGAGCTAGTTCAGGCAATGGTGGTGGTGGCACTAGCAGTGTTGGTGATGCCTACGATGATGCTCCTCTGCCTCGATTCCCTCGAGTCCTAACCATCCTGTATGATTTAACATGCATCAACCAAAGTTGTCAAGGTGAGTTCAAGGACGTTTCACATTTGTTCAGCTTAACTAGAAAACAGGGTTAGGCATAAGTTTTTCTTTACTTGTCTGTAAATAGACGTTACTCTCTTTAGGGGAGGTGGCTAGGTTAGGGCTAAAGCATCTAAGCTTGATTTCTTCGCCTAAGAAAACCATTGACTCCTCTCGCCTCATGACTACGCTAGCTTTGTTCCTTGCTCGCCAATTCCTCTAGCTTACCCTCCTAGCGTGCATGAAATCCCCCTCCCACTTGTCCTAGTCTAAGTCCTTAAACCTTCAATTTAAAACTAATTAATCACCTTAACTAGTTTTTTTTAAATTTAAACAAAATATAATATAATTTAAAACATTTAAATTTAAACTATTAATTAAATCATAGATTTAAAACATAAATTTAAACCTAAAAACATAATTTAACATTTAACATTAATCACTCATTTAATTAATTAATCATAATTACTTTTAATTAATTACAATACTTAGTTTTAATTTGAACCATATATTTAAATATATATATTTATATATACTTATATATTATTATTTTTTGTTTTATTAATAAATAGTTAAAAATTTAACAATTTAAACAATTAAAATTTAAACTTAGTAATAATTTAAAAGGATAATTAAATAAATAAATAAACTATAAAATAAAATAATCTAAATACAATTAAATAAATAAAAAAAATATTAAAAAAAAAATCAAATCAGGCACGCATGAAGCCCACGTGCCCACCTTGCTTCCTCCAGCGCCCTCCTATCTAAACCCTAACCCTTATCGTCGTAACCCTAACCTTCTCCTTTTTATCCCTTCAAACCCTACCCTTCACCTCTTTACATTTCGTTTTTTTTTTTTTAAGCGTTCAGGGTGAAGGATGAGACCGACGGCCATAGCCATCTCTCTTCTAGGTCAACCCTGGTAACTCGTTCCAGGAATGGAGGGTGAATTTAGCACAGTGGCACGTTCCCTTGTTCCTTGGTGGCTTATCTTGGCACTTGGTTGTTGGCTTTGGTGTTGAGCTTATATTATGCATGTTGTTGTGTTGCTAACCTATGGTAAAAAAAAAATTCTTCTGTTTGTTTTTTTTTGTGTGTGTTATTATATATATTGTTTTCTTTTACAGCCAATAGGCTACCCTAGGCCATGGCGTTTGGTCTTGGGTGCTTGCTGCATTTGGATTATATATTACGTAGTTCAGCTCTACCAAAGTTGCATATGGCGGTGGTGCTTAAGCATTCTGCTTGTATAAAGGCCTGGGTAAAGGCCTGCAACTTGATTAAAATAAAGATTTGTGTTTATTATTATTATTATTTATAATCCGAACATATGACCTGAAATTTGGTTTGAGCACTGCTTTGGCTCCCTCATGGACTCTCACTTCGGTGCCTTGTGTGGGTTGTCTTGCGTCCTGGCATGTGATGTGGCTTTGGGTGGTCTATCCCTCGATCGCATGACTGAGATTGTTGAACTACTGCACCTGATCCTTCAAGATATAGCCTTATCTCTTGCAGCATTTCCTTAACATCTTTCAATGATTTGACCTTGATGTCAACTCTGTAATGCCGGGAATCATCTGGATTTATTGTAACACTCAACGTCATAAGACGCTCCTGTCCATTATTTCCTATTACCACGAATTCAAGAACCACTTCGCAGGCCTCTTTAGTGTCCGTCAACTACAGATCGACATTATAACAGACTCGCAATGTCAATATCTTGGCACACAAGGAAAACGAGATTGCATCTAATATATTCGATTTGCTGCTTCCGTTGGCACCTACAATGAGGTTAATTCCTCTTGTAAATGTGAACTTCTGCACCTCTTTGCCGAAGGATTTGAAACCTTGTACTCTCTGCCTAGATGAATACCTATGCTCTGTAATTAGGGATCTTTCTTCTTCACTTACAGGTCTGTCTGGCTTGCGCGGGTGTTTTTTTTTTTTGGACCGGCATGGGTTTCAACTGATATTCCAACATATCGTGGAGTAATTCTATCATAGAGTGAGTAGTTTCATTGAGTATTCGTAGTCTCTCATTTAGATTTGTAGTTCTCAATTTTTATTTCTACCGCTACTCATGGTGAGGTTCGAGCTAAGGGTAAGACATTTGTTCTAGGAGATCTAGGGTGCATTGCTATTATTCAAGGGTTTTATTTTGATGAAGCGAGCGCCATGGTTAGTTCCATGTGTGTTATCACAAGCTACTTGCTCAGATCTAAGTGAAAGGCATTTTTTCCAGGAGAGTGAGTGCACAGGGTTATTGTTCTAGGGTTTTGTTTTGGATGACATCAACACTAAGATTAGCCTCATTTTTTCACATGCTTCTTTCTCAGATCTAATGGGAAGGAATTTGTTATAGGAGAGCAAGGGCCCAGGGTTATTGTTCAAGTTTTTTTTTTGGGGGGATGAGGCCGGAACCATAGTTTTCAATTTTCATTTCTACCGCTATCAATCCATCGAAGCGTAGGGTCGTCATGAGGAAGAAGCTCGACACCCGCATTCCTATGGTAGGGACTGTATCTGACATCTTCTACTTTATTACCTTCACTTCCATTACTTTTTATTTAATTTGTTTTAAGATATTTGAATTCGATCAAAAAAAGAAGTTGAAATGCTTCTAATATTTGAATTTGACATTAAAGAAATTTGAAATTTTAGTAGATTTGGTTAAAATTGCTAAAACTACTGCAATAATAACATAGCATAGGGTTTGTATTAAGGTCTGAGTATTTGTATCTAGTTGAAGTGCAATAGTCTCTTTATTTGTTTATCTAAAATTTTAACTTTGACAGGTTTTTTTTTTGTGTGTTTACTTTTTTTGTAAATCTAATTCTGGTTTTCATTGTTGCCTCTTCAATTTGTGGTTTAAAGTATTCAGAAAATGACAAGGATAACCTAGATTAAGGTTTGTATTAAGTTCTATAAGGATTTTCCTTTCTGGTTCAAGTGCAGTAGGGTTTTGTAGGTTCTCTATTTATTTTATTCAATTTTTACCTTAGTTTCTCTGGTTCAATGTCCTCAAAATATCACAAAGATAACCTGATCTTTTGTCTGGATCCTGATCTTAGGTTTTGAAGTGATAATTTATCCGTTATATTTTTCGTTTTGTTTAGTTCAGTAGGGTTTTGTTCGTTGTGTGACTATTTTATACCAAATTTTAATATTGACGATCTATTTTCATTTGTTTAAGGTGGGTAGGCCCTCAGCTCTAGATTTTGAACCAAGGCTCTGATACCATGTGTAGGAACCTTAAATTTAAGTAAGCCTAATAAAATTAGTAAAATTAAACAAACATTTCTTTTAGTGCATAAATAATTCATTAATCATCATATAAGCATATAATATTTAGCAGAAATTTAAATTTATCCACATCATGAAAATAAATTACATATAATCATCACATAACTTAGCAAATTCATAGATGAAATACCTGTTCCTGATGCTAAACTCTCGCTTATCTGGTTGTCCTCCCTGCTACTTGACCAAAACCTGCCCAAAATCGACAAACCACCCAAGCAGCTAGGAGAAGCCTGTCTAGATCCCTAGCTCCAGGATACCGTAAGGAATCCTAGCCCCCGAGCCCAATATCTCTAGCAACACGATGCCCACTGCAATGGTTCACCAAAACCCCAAAACCCAACTCCAAAACCAAAAAAAATATGCCACAGAAATACAGGCCTCCTCCTCAATAATGCTCCTTACCCATAATTTTTCTTCCCTCCTGTAGGACTCTTCCCCATCATATCTCCCCCCTCATTCACCGACTCCCTATCCTCCATTAATTACCTTATCCTCCCCATTATTACCTTATCCCCTTCCTTTATTATCTTATCCTTTCTTTTATTATCTTATCCTTAACTTGTCATACATAAAGTTTCATAATGATTAAATTAAAGTTATTAAGCCCCTTAATGCTTTACCTAAATCATTGAATGTGTTAAGTAATCAATTAATCAATCAATATTTATAACAATTAATTAATAATCAATTTATAAATTAATATTATTAATACTAATCATTATTTAACTGAAACCATATTAGGACAATTAATTATAGTTAATAATCCCTATGCAACTATTTGACGAGGGTTGTTACAATATCCATCTTAAACCAGGATCTAACAAGAAGTGAAAAGGATGCAATTTCTTAAGATGTAAAATTTTTATTTATTATTTCATTTCATGTCATTTTTTTCTTGTTATTTTTTCTTTAATTGAAACAATTTTAATTTTTTTAATGTAATGTTATACCACATAAACACTAACTCCTCAACATCTCCCTATACTTGACCATAAAACACCTCCTTACACTAAATACAATAAATTAAATATTAATCAAAATAAGATTGATTAATTTTTGTTTAATATGTAAAATATAATGCTTTAGGAATAATTTTTTTTTAAGATTTTATATTTAATTAATTGAAATATTAATAAAAAAAAATCTTCAAAATAGACTTGACATTATTGAAAATGCTACAAAGAATATATTATAAATAAAATAAATGATAGGAGTTTGGAATTTTATGTACAACACATGGAAATTTAACTCAATAATTTTCATAATTTCAAATTGTAATATTAAATATTATTATATAATAAATTATTAAATTGTAATATTAAATATTATTATATAATTTAAAAACATAAGATTTATACATAAATATGATATTTTTTTAAGAGAAGCAATTCGATTTTCTCTAATTTGATTAACTAAATGTAATTGTATGAAGAATGAAATCATAATAGCCTTTACCTCTCTTTTTCCTATGGAGTCTCCAACATCACAATTGATTCTTTTTTTAAGAATTATTTACAATTGACTTATAATAACCACTAACTTTTGTTTTTATTTTTGTGCAGAAAAAATAGTTTCATTGTTATTCTATTAAGAATTTGAATCTTTCGAATACATATGGATTAAAAAAACTGTTGATCTCTTGAAAGCACAACAAAGGTCTTCATAGTTTAACATAAGACTTTAAACTATTCAAAATATAATAGAGCAGAGCGTCATTGATGTTTCTTAGTTTAAAATAGTAGGTAGCTATCTACATTAACTACATTTCCTTTTATAAATTCCTAAAAAAAAATCCATCCCGTAGGACAGTTTAACGCCTTTTTGGAAAGTGTATATTCTTCAATGTTGAATTTATGTGTACATGCATAAATTTGATTCCATCAAAATTATCTTTTAGGCTCATGATTTGATCTTTCCAGGTGTTTAAATATAATAGGTTCATATTTGATTTATCATTAATCTAGTCAATGGCCACCTTGGAATCTCCAGCCACCATCATCTTGCTTATGGATAATCTATAAGAAGTAAGGGACCCCATAGTCCCAATATTTTTTCCTTCATATTGTTTCCTTTACCTCTGGAAAAGCATGTCCTCAATAAATGATATGAATTAATTCTAAGAAATATACCTATGCCACAAATATCATCAATTGCTACACCATCAAATAATCCTACAAGATTATCATCAAAGAAAACTAGATTAAGTATGTAATCAGTTTTGTCAACTTCGCATGCCCCATTGAGTTCTTTAATTGAGAGAAGGATTTTTGTGACTATTATGGAATCCTTCCTGTGCCAATTATCAAATAACAATTTATTCATGTACTTCAAGATGCCCCAAATCACCAGAAAGGGAACATGCCTCATCCTTGGGTATTGTGTGTACCATTGAAACATATTATCTTCTAAAGAGGAAAAATTCCAAGCTTCTGACATTTTGAGATAACTTGAGATTTCTTTCCATATGGATTGTGTAGTTTCACATTGCAAAAATATATGTGTAGCTATCTCTTCATCTATGAGACAGAGACTACATACCGAAGGTCCAATACCACCCCTTTTCCTATAATTTTCACTAGTAAGAATACAATCCATTAGGCACAACCACATGGAACAAATAATTTTACTTGGGATATTTACTTTCCAAATTGACTTATACCACCATCTATTTCCATCCATGCAATTAATGAAATAAATGGACTAATATGCTAAATTAGCAGTTACAAAACCCATAGCCATGTTCCAAGACCAGAATATCTTATCCTTCAAATTTTTAAGAGAGATTCCACTGCTCCTCAACAATAAAAGGAAGTTTCTCCATTTTGTAGCCAACTCCCTTGACAGACCAAGGTGGTTAGCATCAATCCATCCTTGATTAGTACCAACATCAAATGGTAATGTCGCATGTGCTAATGAGAAGATATGAAGATTGTTAAGGTGATGAATTAAAGGGCCTGAGAGACTATAAGATGCATTACCTCCTATGAAAGGGTCCATCCCAAGAATGAATTGTTTATCACATCCAATTAGCCAAGCTAGCCACTGCTTTATAATATGCATAGAATCCATGAAATGTTTCCAAATAATAGAGGCTACCGAGGAAACTACCGACTGAAGATTCCACTTTTGAAGATAAGTCTTTTATACAGAAGCATCCAAAGTTACTCAAGCGTTGTGGAAAACACTTGTCTCAAGGGGAGGGGCATGTTAAGCCCTAAATAATGGCTCATTACCCCTTAATTGGGGAATATTACATTAGTAATTCTATTTTATTTATGCCATCTTTAGTCCAGTAGTTTTAATTATACCTCATAGTCTCCTATATATACCAAGGAGACATTTTCATTTGGAATCATCGGGTAATTGTAAATTTATGTGATCATAAGGAGGTTTCCCCCTCGAAGAGGCTTATTATCTGAATTTCTCTCTTTTTCAAGGCGTCGAGTACTTATTCTAAGGTTTTTCTATGCTATATCGATATTTGGTTCTTAACAATGTGAAAAAGACTTATGAATGGAAGCATTGCGAGATTCAAAACTAGAGGTTCTTCCATAAGGAGGGAGAATACTATGACGACAGATTGTTCTAGTAAACCAGATATACCTATTGTAGTATCCATGTAAAATATTGTTCTTCCAAATAAGGAAAACTGAGAAAGAAGCGTATACCAGAAAGAGAGCAACGTATGAAGATAAAATAAAACCTTGTATAGATTCAAGCAACTTGATGCAAAGTGTCTCATATATAGAAGAAGCATGGAGAAAACTTCCTATGATAGAGAAAGTGTATCAGAATGTTTACTCAAAAGTCCATGATGATAGATTGCTAATCCATGGAAAACTCCCATGATAACAGATCTGAAGAATTTGAGAGACTCTAATTCAGTAGACCCATATTTGTATTGACAATTGATTGGCTCATTAATGTATTTGGAAAATACTCAGTCATATATTCTCCTTGTGGAACGTTTGAGTTATGATATAAAGTTGCATGGATTTACCGATTCAAATTGGAAATGGAGTGTGGATGACAGAAGAAGTGCTACATCGATATGTTTCATTTTGAGCTTTGTCACAATGTCAAGGGTTAGAAGGAAACAAAAGTATGTTTCACTCAACACTACAGAAGAAAAGTAGATTGTAGGTTGTAACGCTTGTACATAAGCAATGTGGCTCAGTAATTTTGTTTCTGGACCGTCTGATCAGGTGTTGAATTCGACCATGATATATTGTAATGATGAGAGTCATGTGAATATTTAAGAGAAACCAATGTTCAATGGTAGGCCAAAGTACATTGATATCAAGAATTATATTCTCTGTGATAAAGTCTAGAAGAGAGAAGTGGTTCTCCAATATACCTCCATAGGTATGCAAATAACATATATTTTGGTAAATCCTCTGTTCAAGATGAAAATTTTGTGTACTTAAAAGACAATTTGGGGCTCATGGAGATGATTTCCTTATTGTAAAAGGAAGTGATTACTCCCATTTTGGGATGGAGCAATGATATGTTATTGATTTATGGATATTCATTTTCTAGTTTGGAAAATGGTCCAGATCGGACCATCATTTTCGTAATGAAAGTGGTCCAATAGATTGTTGATCTACCATAGAAAATGATTCCCCTTGTGGATATTGTGGGGGAATGGTATAGGACAATAATTATCCTTGGCAGACACTTTTAGTAGTGGTCAAGTAGAATGGTATTCCTTGCCGAGAATTCATTCATTTGAAGTTCACAGTTGTGAGTTGTTTTGAAGAATGGTCCATTTTGGAGGTTGGTGCAGGACAATAATTTCCATTAGGAAATGGTTTGGACAGTCATTCCCTAGGGAAGACTCATTCTCTCCAAGTTTCACTATGATTAGTGTCATAGGAATGACATAGTTAGGTGAATGATCTAGGTTTAACAATCAGGGACATGCATTCCCTAGGGCAAACTCCTCTCTCCAGGTTGCACAATGATTAGTGCCGATGGAATGGCCTAGTTAGGTGAATGGTACAGGCTCATAAATTAAGGAAAAATATTCTTCTATGTTTGGGAAGAATAATCCAGATAGCTCATGGATGATGCTTTACTTTCTGAGGGAATATGCTCTTCCAAATATCATATATGTGAGTGGAAGAATGGCTCAAATGACTCATTTTCTATCATGATATTGTTATGCATGTTGATATCAAATGATATGATTGATGTGGAGACTGTATGTCTCTGGATAGTAGTTGTATGCTATTGCGGTGGATGTGTTCCACTGGTTGTGACTATGTGTCACTGGTTAGTAGTCGTTTGCTACTTGGTGTGGTTGTGTACCACTGGATAGTAGTTGTGTACTACTATGGATAGACACATTCATGTTCTATTAAATGAAATTGTTTTGATTTCCATGGTGTTGGAGATAATTGTTAGCTACATGGATAGTCAATATGTTGGTGGATAGATATTCTCCCTGTAGAAAATGGTCTAGGACAGTCATTCTTCTAGGATGTATGTGCAAATTAGAAGAATAGTCCTTATATCCCATGGTGTGGCTTCCAACATCTGTTGGAACAATTATTCTTCTAAGACATATATCCAGAATAGAAGAATGGTTCTTGTATCACTCTGTGGAGCGAGTGATTTAGTAATAGTGATGATGTTGATCATGATTTGGCCATGAGATAGACTATGTGGCTATGATGATTCTACCGGTTAAATGGTTTTTTTATGCTCAAGACCATTTTATTTAATACCTCCCTAGCTAGGAGGGAGTGTTGATATTACGGTAGTTACAGGAGGTATTAAGATCTACATGTAACCTTGATGAGACTATAATATTCTTGGAAGCAAAGAAAACCCTAAAATGTTGGATAAGAACCCTAGGAAACATGTCATCTCACTAGTACATTTGGGTCAAATTCTGACGGCGCGTTCGACGCAATTTCCACTTTATATTGTTGGGAGAACGACAAAGAACAAACCCCCTCAAACGTCGTTTCATATGACGTCTCTTTTCCGATGACATAGATTTCGTCGTTATTGCGACGTCTTGGAGGTGGCAAGACCGACGTCTGGAACGTGGCAAGACCGACGTCTTGAACGTGGCAAGAGAGACGTCTTGAATGTGGCAATAGAGATGTCTTAAACATGTCAAGAGAGACATCTAGAATGTGGCAAGAGAGACGTATGGAACGTGGCAAGACCGACGTTTGGAACGTGAAAAGAGAGACATCTTAGATGTGGCAAGAGAGACGTCTGGAACATGGCAAGAGAGATTTCTTGAACGTGGCAAGACTGACGTATTGAAGGTGGCAAGAGAGACATCTAGAACGTGGGAAGAATGACGTTAAGAGGAATCATCTCCGACGTGGTTTTTATGGGAGAGACACTCCAAGATGTCACAATAGCGACTATGTTGTAGGTATTTAAAAAAAAATTACAATATCAATACTAAGAGGGACAGGTACATTAACCTTTGCTAAGATACTAGCCATATCAATATTTAAATCTATATCATCGGTCTTAGGAAAGGTTGGTTGAGGAGGAGGACTAACTTCCAATGGTAAAGGGGGTCTGGTCTAATGAGGTTTAGGATCACTAGGATATGTCTCGGGTGTGTTATCACACGAACTCGCAATTGTTGAGCTAAAGTCCAAAAGCTCAAGTGCAATCATGCGTAATAAGACTGCAAAAATATACTAGAGAGTAAGTCCCTTTTTTTAGATAGGATAAAAATAATATTGTACTTTCTTGGGTATGTTGAAACAAGTGCCATCCAATACAAGATCCTATATACCAATGAGATAGTTGAGCAACATAAATTCCAGAGCCTTCACTGAAACCTCTGACAATTTGTTTGACATTTAGCAGACAATTATATCATCAATAATACAACTTGAAGTCATTTCAGGTATTGCTTTGTATCCTTTGGCTAGCACAACAAATTCACATGTAGCATGCAATTGTTATGTATATATACATTGAGCAGAAGAGAAAATTCATAGAATGCAAATTGTAGCAATTCGAAACAACCATAATAGATTTGGAATCCAGATATAAATCTCAGAATCTCTCATGCCAAGACATTTGAAAATGCCAAACCATGTAAAATTCAATATCCCAATACTTGGTTAGAACAAGGGGCAAAAAAAAGACAAATTTAAATACTTCAACAACTATAGCAGATTTGGCCTGCAGATATACAACACATATATATTCCAAGTTTAGTTTCAAATAATAACCAATGTTATTGTTATATATACAGCTAATCGATCTAGTTTCAAATAACAACTAATGTAAACTATCATATACACAGTTTATCTGTGTAGTAGATATATTAAGTGACTGAACATCACAATCATTTTTCATATCATTTTTCGATAACAAATGTCAGTCGGCCCTCAAAAGAATATTTGTCTACACCACCACCATATAAGTTGGCCAAATGTATCTTAAGCCAATAAATCCCTGTCTTTCCTAATGGTTGACCCTTAGAAAATTATAGAAGTCCTTGACACACGTCTGAACCTAGATGATTTAAATATAGATGCATTGGGTAAGCACACCCTCGAAAATCTGCATAAGACCTTCAACAAACATAATTCCTTTGATTGAAGTAGAAATGAGGGGACATTTTTTTCATCGCGGTGGAAGGTAGGGACTAAGAATTCATATTATATTAGATTGATATTCCAGAAATTACATAAGACTCGTACTTGATAAAAGATCATCCCTGCACAATTTATTAGCAATCGCTAAACAAATGTGATTTCTTTGTTGATACCATGTACATGTAAGAATATGAACAAAACTCTAACTAGACACATTGCAAATGAGACTATTTGCCCAAAAAAATCACAACCTTGCAACTGCCACAAGTGATCACAGAAGGCCCATAAGCTAAGTGCCTGTTGGATACAAGCAAAAACCTGTTTCAAAAAAATACTAGAAATCCTGTGAGCTATTCTTAAAATATGAATTCCATGGAATATGACATTCTAAAGTCCCACTCTACTATTTTACAAATTTGTATAATACAATATCTGATGGGGCATGTCAGTATCCCAGCCAGTTGTGAATCAACTCATATGTTCAAATCCAGCACAGTTGACCTGTATAAAGATTCATTTGCTGGTGTTAGAACAAGAAACTTTATTCATAGATCAATAAGAGAATTTATATTGTCACAACAGATATCAATATCTAAAAACAAAAAATCTAAACATATATCAATTCAAGGCAAATGCAATTGCTCACCACAAAATTGTTACAAAGAGATATTTGATCATCAATATAAATTTCATTAAAACATGCATTTACAAAGAACATTACCTGCCAGCGTAGTGAAAATACTATGAAATCAAAATGTCGAATATGAGCTATCAAAGTTGTATTCCAGACAATGGTTATGGCTGTATAGGAATTCACTATAGAAAAAGAGATCAAATAGAGGTAGAGTCTCGTGTAGATACTATGGGATGTCCTAATCAAAAGAAATAAGTTTGAGAGCACTAGAGCTTCATAGTTTTCAACAACATCAACATCATTATCAAGAATATATTGATGATGTGGACCTCAATTCACAGTTTCCCAATTTTAGATTTTGATTTAATGAGGCAAAGGGATAAAACATAGCATTGCACTTGTGTAAGGTACCTAGAGAAATGTTATTTATTGGAGTGCAATGATTGCAAGGTATGTCCAGATTGGGAAATCTAATGAGTCATTGAAACTCTTTAATCAAATGCAACCTGCAGACATGAAACTCGATGCAATGACCATTGTAAATGTGCTCCTTGCATGTGCTCACTTAACGGCTCTGCAACCAGGCATGTGTCTCCATGGTTACATAATCAGGAGTGGATATGAATCAGATATGTTTGTTGGGAATTCCTTAATTGACATGCATTCCAAGTGCGGGAGTATAGTGCTTGCGAATCTTATGTTTGAAAAAATGATTAATAGAGACCTGATCTCATGGAATACAATGATTTTTGGGTTTGCAATGCACGGGCAACGTAAAGAGGCCCTCTCTTATTTTTGTTGAATGCGACAGTTAAACATAAAAACAAACCACATTACCTTTGTCTATATTTTGTATGCTTGCAGTCATGCAGGCATGGTGGAAGAGGGCTTGCAATATTTTCTTCTCATGAATCAAAAGTATTACATAAAACCCAAGATGGAGCATTATGCATGCATGGTTGAACTTCTTTGTCATGCTAGGCGACTGAGTGAGGCAGAAGAGTGCATTATAAATATGCCAATAGAACCTTGTGCTAGTGTGTTTGGGGCCTTGCTTGGTGCCTATAGAATTCATGGTAATGTTGAGCTAGGGGAATGTGTGGCAGAACACCTTTTTGACTTGGAGTCTAAAAACATTGGATATTATGTACTAATTTCAAACATCTATGTTGTTGCTGGCAGGTGGGATGATGTTGCAAAAGTCAGAACAAAAATCAGAGACAGGGGATTGAAAAAGGATCGAGGATGTAGCTTGGTTGAAGTTAATAACAAAGTTCATACATTCCTTGTGGAAGACAAATCACACCCACAATCTTAAGACTAAATAATTAACCTCGTAGCAATGTTTTTTGTAGATTCAATGCATTCAGAGAGGTTCATTTTCTCTCCCTTGGTGGCACTATAGATTAGGTTTGCAATGGTTCTTTGGAGGTGGAATGGTTTGAGGTTGAGTGTTGTCTAGCTGAGGCTTCTTTTTAGAAGGATGACCAGGGTTTGGGTGCACTCATCTATTGACCTATTGTCTTTACCTTCAATGGAGAGTAGAAATCATTGCAATGGGGGAAATGCTTGTAACATTGTTGAATTTTGTAGGTTATTAGCTACATATTCCATTTTCCATTAGTGGGCACACCCTCATATACATTTGGATGTCTTTCTTCATTTGGATTCCTACAAAAATTATTGTGTTTTAGTGTGAAGCAAGATAAGTTTGTAGTAGAATCTTGATTCAAGCCACACAATCACATAAGAAGACACCTCATATTGTTATCCTTTGACTCCACTTGCACAATGGACTTGACGCTAATCTTGATCCTCCCATCACCCTTTTATAATCTATCTTTTACAGTTATATTTTGCTAAACTTAACTTCTCCTTTTCACGTTGAGATTTTGTGATAAAGATTTATCAATATTTTTCCTCGGGAAGCCCCCCTTGTGCTGGAGGAGACCCAACTTAAAGAGTGGGGAAGATCTACTAAGATGACAATGGGTAGCCTTCCTGAGTTCCTTTGAGGTTGGATTTTGTGGTTGGGACTTTGTACACATTGAATGCAGATTTGATAGGTGACAGGTACCACAAATATGTAGACCAGGTAATGTAATAACTTACAATGAAGAATAGAACGTTACAATAATCCTTCTCCCTTCAATGAAATACAAAAAAACAGTTTCAGAACAAATGTTTCAGCTTTAATCTCTGCTCTATAGAACAACTATTTTCAACAAACTATTTGTTCTCAAACTTGCCTCAAATATTCCAAAAGAAGCCTCAGAAATCAAACAATGGCCTCACTAATTTCAAACTCGGCCTCAGAATTCGACTAAATATCCTGAGTTTCGAAATCATCCATTAGGATCTGAAGCCAGGCCTCAGAAATTTGAAATTGGGGCATAGAAAAAGAAAGCCTCGGAGACCAAATCAAGCCTATGAAATTGAAATGGGATTTTCTAAATTTGAAAATGGCCTCTCGAACTAAGCTTGTTCCCAATATAAGAACTATGGTGTTCCAGACTCCTTGAAATTGAGGGCTTTAGATATACCCTGGCCTCGATATTTGAAATACCACCTCAATAAGACCTTACAGAAATCAACCTCAGAAATCACTAAAATAGGCCTCAGAAATCACTGAAATAGGCCTCAGAAATCGTTGAAACCAGTCTAAGGTTAACTTGTTGAAAACTTTACTAACTCACTAAGATTATTTCCCGTCAAGGCCTTGTGGCACTTGAAAAAGACAACAACCACAAAATTGAGTACAATGACCTCAAACATTGCTTCAATTAGAGGATTTCCAGTTCTTTTACTATCTGCTTTTATAGTTCTCAATATTAAATTTATGATATTAGATAAAGACCTTATGAACAACTAGACGTACATAAATATTAAATAGAAAAATTCAAATATTTGCCTAAATAAGGCTTAAATCTCACTTGGATAGTATATCAGAATATCTTGAAGTGGAACAAATATTATCAACCATGGCCCAAACATACTACAAAAAAAAGGGTTTTCATATCAACAACATTCTTATCAATTTTGTAGCTCTTAGCTTCTCTAGATGTCGAACCATTTGTAGCTTTGGTGCACAAGTATGTTTTGGTACATATATATCATCTTAGGAGACAATGTTACAATTAGAAGTTGGATCTCCTGAAATATCTTTTTGCTAGAAAACATTTGTTCGTTTAAGAGCCCATAACACATGTTTGATGGCCAAAATATTAGAACTCAATAAACTGAGTTGTGCAGTTCCTTTGAAGAGTTTCCTACCTCGGGATAATTATTGTGCAATAGCGTGATAAGGCTCACAGTCTATGGACTCACAGAGATGTTATTGTCTACAACATAAAAAGTGGAATGAAATCCTGTGATAGGGAAATGTTGCCCAAAAGAATGGCATTAAAGCTCACTTTCAATGTGGTAAATACAAAACTTGCCAGGGCAATTTTGAACTTTGCTAATTCCCCAATGAACTTTATATTTCTGATCTTTGTTTCAATGTTCATTTGATCCTGCACAAAAATATGATTAACATATACACTTAACAGTTAAAAATTAATAGCATAAGATGACAATGGCATGTCTAACAAATAAATAGACTTTATCTTAATATAACAAAGACCAAAATACAAGAAGTACCATGTAATGTTTTCAAAACATTCATTGACAATACCGAAACAGAAGGCCATAACCACATAGCTTCCCTTAATGCCATTAATTAATAATACAAGAAATATCTAAAAACACAAATCACCAAAGGGGAGAATAATCTGTAGATCACTAGAAAGAGAGGATGGTCTTTTATGGCAAGTTAATTATGAACATTCAAAACAAAATTTATGACACATGATTCATAATTGTAGCACATGGTATCAGTCAATCATGCCAAAAACATACAATGAAAAGAAAGGTACCTTTTTATTTATTAATAAATTGAACTCCTCTTCTAGAAGTTGCAGAAGAATTGAAGCTACATCTTTCATGTAAGTCAACAATGTTGCCACCATTCTTGAATAATAAGGCAATAATTCTAAGGATGTTCGAGGTACATTGAATAATGTTCTCACAAGCTTTTTACGGTTACTTTTTGAATTCAGATAACAAAATGCTACCTGCAACAAAAATCATAATAGAGAACTCCCATATTCATAGGGTTTCATGTTTGGAATGAGTGCCATGATTACTTCCAAAGGTTTATTTTCAATTTCTTTTGAGTTGGCTTGCTATACAACTGTTCAAATTTGAGTATTTTATGCCTTCCATGTAGTGGTTGTTGTAGTCAGTTTTGATGACCAATATCAATATCAGATTATACTTCTATGAGGTCTACCAAATTATTTGCTTGGTGCAGATAACTGATTTCATATTCCTGGTATTGGTGTTTGAAATTTATGGCAGTTTGAATTGGCAGCATCAACTTTGTAAAAATCCAAGGCCCAACCCAGACATAAAAACATTGTTTGTTGATCACAGTTGTGGACAGCCGAATGGAGCTCGTGCACCATTTCCTGCAACTAATCCTCTTATGGCAACGATTTCGAAAGGGGGAGGCTTCCCACCACTTGGTGCTCATGGGGTATGTTGAGCTACAGGTGGAATTTTAAATATTTCTTGATGAGATTGATGATAGATGTCCATACCAAGAGTAGTTGATTTGAGTGTATTTGAATCATGGTGAGTTTTGTCTGATATTTTATTTTAATGTTATTTCCATACCCCCTTTCAGCGGGCACCTACACCTGTTGTTATTGCCTTAGCGGGCTAGATGGCTAATACCACTCCTGCACCTCATCCTGCAGTCTCTGCGGGGCCAATTGGACTTGGTGTTGCAGCGAATCCAGGTCACTTATACACCAACAATTAAAATGGCAGTTCTTTTGATATGGATTAGATAGGAAGTCATTGTCTAAAATTCTGATTATGGTTTATATAGGAAGTGATGTCATTCACATGTTGGCATCTTTAGCTTTTATATGGTTGAGTAATCCCCTTTTGATTTGTTGTTGTAGCTTCTTTGTTGAAGCGCCCTAGGACCCCTCCTAATGCTCCCTTAGGGGATTATCAGTTAGCTGATTTTGATCACATTCTAAAACAAGTAAGGACAATTGGACAATCTGGTGTGGAAATCTGGTGATGAGGTATTTTGAGTTTGCCTTCTCCATATAGTTCATTTTCAGTGTCAAATATCAATTAATGTAATTTTATGGTTAGTTAATAATGAAAAAGTTTAACAGGTAAAATACTCCATGAAAGTATCAATGTTGTTGTTTGTAAGAGCAACAATATTGTTTAAGGATTACGTGCTTTAACTATAACTGATTTGCAGGTTAGCTATCCTGGTCCAAATCTTCCACAGGGATTATATTCACAAGATGACCTTCCCAAGACTGTTCAATGAACTTTACATCAGGGATCTCCAGTCATGAGCATGGATATTCATCCTTTGCAGGAGACCATACTCTTAGGTATGGATTTTTCGTGTGATAATCTTTATTTTTTCTGTTTAGATCAATTCATATGCTTAGGAATGCATATTCTGTCTTTAGAAGGAATGAGTGCCATTATTTTGGAATGTTTGGAATGAGTGCCATGATTACTTCCAAACATGGAAAAGCAACTTTTTTAATCAACAACTCAAATTTCTAACAAGGTATATGAGTCGATTACTCCACCAGTCAAGTTGAATCCATCCCTATTTCATTAAAAAGAGATGGAAAAATATTCTACTTAGGTGGAACCCTACTTTAGTTAGAAGAGATGGAAAGATGTTTGCTTAGTTGGATTCCTACTTTGATATAATGAGATGGCAAGATGATTTCTTAGGTGGATACGAATTGTGCCTTCAAATGGAGGATACGATAGTTCAATGAAGCACCAGCACAAATCATATGATCTGGAAAGATGAGCAACTGAAAAATAAAACAGTAGCTTCTTGTATTATCATTGCAATCATCCTTGTAA
>ML779972.1:1077034-1099616 GCA_009831015.1 Picea engelmannii
AATAAATGTAAGAGGACTTCTTAGAAGGTTCTACTTCTAGAAGATTCCTCCTCTAGAATGTTCTTAGGTGATGGTAGCACTATATAAAGGGGTTCAAGCAATGTAATGAGACGTGAAGAGAAGTATTGTATTTGGAGCTGAAGCTCATTAGGAGGAAGCCCCCTCGAAGAGGCAAGTGAACAGGAGAGGATCCCTTCCATAATAGGATCCATTGTACGATGTTGCCCTACCTTAAGGGTTTGATGGTAATAAAGAAAATTTTGCATATTGTTCTTGTATATCTATTGTGGTGCTTTTGTATTCAGTATTGGTACTTAACACATTAGGTATTGAAGTAGATAGGTCAATTACATAGAATAACTACCTGATGTATGCTTTATAAGGAGATGTATCTCATTATATCAAAATGACTCCATTTGTAATAATTTATAGAGGCTAGATGGGGCCAAAAACTAAAATTTAAAATTTATGCTCACAAAAGAAGACAATCCATTGTCCTCACTACAATGATGTGTCCAAAAAACATGGTCCAGAAATGGAAAAGGGAAAATAAAAAATATTTCACTCTTTGAACAAAGAAATATTTCACAACCTATTCAAGAATAGTACTCCCTACCTCCGGAAAACACCATACTTTTTGTTGTGCTATCCAATGTTGAAAACAGGGCTTTCAATCATCCACTGAAGGTTGTTCACTACAAGCATGTAAACAAACCTCTAAAGCATGAAGAAATAATGAGGTGAGGAATACTTTTGAATATCGACCTCCTTGGTTAAACAAAGGAGTGGAAGCTTATTAAGCTAGTAGAGATCATCTGGTATTTGGGAATCCCTTTTGGTGTGCAGATTTCTCCTGCAGATCAATAGTGATGGATCATGGCAAAGTTTCAAAATAAGCTCGAAGTTTAAAGCCACCTCAATCTTCATCTTGCGAGAAAGGTTACGATCGTTGATATCCATCATGCTTGTTCCCTTGTAAAGCAATGTACAAATGGTTGGAGTGCATTCTCATAATCTTTCTTTGGGGCAAGCTTGGTGTTACCCATGATTTTGGTCATCATGATGATGTATTGATTATGGTGCACTCAGGATCTTCATTAGAACTTTCTCCTGAGAAAAGTTACTTTCTTCTCTTTCCAGAAATATCATTTTTTGAAGAAGGTTCGCAGACTGCTAGTATAGTTGTCTGGGAGAATGTATGATTCTCGCAGGCTGCCTTAAGCCAAGGTGCGAGAAGTTTGCATTGTGTATAACTACTAGGGTGTGAACACTTTCTAAAGTAGGGAAAAAGGTGAATTCTCGAAGCTTATAGAAGGGAATCTTCTAGAAGGATGAGATGGCATTCAAATGGTTATCTAAGTACTGGATTTCCTGATATTTTGGGATCATTCTTATCCAAGTAACTAATTCATTATCTCCTATATATTGAGGGGATTCTCATGGAAAAGGTTAGAAGAAAAAACAAGTAAGAGATTTATTGGAGAATTAGTGAAAGATTGTGTGAAGGATTGAAGCTACAACAGCTAGAGAACTCCAGCAAGGTCATCAAAGGTGGTTGATCTTCTTCATGCAAGTGAGCAAGTGTATGTGTCATAGCTAAGGGTCATCGAAAGGAAGTTTGCAACATCAAGGCTCAGGTTGTAATCTTTACTTTCCATCAATATGATACAGTAATGTGTCCCTTTCCCATAAAGTTAGTTCTACTTTATTGTATAACTCCTTGATCATATACATAGATTGAATGTTGAATAGATTGTGTTTTCTTCACTCTGGTTGGTTTGCATTGTTTTAATCTTGACTGTACGAGAGCACTGGAGCGAAGCAGGAGCAACAAATATCAAAGGAAGCGATCATAAGGTATCTTCTTTAATCGTACATCCAAGTACATTCAATACTTAAAATCTAGGGAAAGAGTATCATTCTATCTTGCTTTGTTCTAGATCTAGGTGGATCTAGGGAGATCGGTTTGTGTACGCACTTACGGATTTATCCAATAACAAAATTGGCGACTCCACTGGGGATCGAACACAGAATCCATGATTTTGATCGTCATGATGATGTATTGATAATGGTGTATTCAGGCTCTTCATTAACACTTTCTCCTGAGAAAAGTTACCTTCATCTCTTTCCAAAAATGACATTTTGGAGTAAGGTTCGTAGGTTGCTAATACATTTTCCTGCAAGAATACATGATTCTCACAGGATGCCTTAAGCCAGGGTGCGAGAATTTCGCACTGTGTATAACTGCTAGGATGCGAACACTTTCTAAAGTAAGGAAAAAGGTGAATTCTCGAAGCTTCTAGAAGGGAGTCTTCTAGAAGGATGAGATGGCATTCGAATGGTTATCTAAGTACTGGATTTCCTTATATTTTGGGATCATTCTTATCCAAGTAACTAATTCATTCTCTCCTATATATTGAGGGGATTCTCATGGAAAAGGTTAGAAGAGAAATAAGCAAGAGATTTATTGGAGAATTAGTGAAAGATTGTGTGAAGGATTGAAGCTACAGCAGATAGAGAACTCCAGCAAGGTCATCAAAGGTGGTTGATCTTCTTCATGCAAGTGAGAAAGTCTGTGATGTCCCGTCCCCAATATTAGGCCAGCAGGGAGTGACTTAGTAGTCTATATGTTCTCGTAGACTATATTCAGGCACAAACAGGGAACTAGATGGAGAAATAAGGAGGAATTGAGGCTAAACGATGAATTAATCCAACATACTTAGGAAAAGTCACTTAAGCCTAAGTCAACGGAGAATTAGAATGAAAAGGTGATAAGGGGGGGGACTTAATTGAAAAATAAATCACTTAGGAGGAAAGGTGCCCAAGTTAAGTGATGTCAATGAATAATTAGGTCTGGAAAGAAATAAAGGGAGGAATTTGACCTAATTCCTCATTATGCATTGTTATGATTTGATGTTGAGAGCTTCCAGAGCAGGAGGAGAGTCGACCTTATTGTTTTGTGGATTTCTGGAGGAAACCACCACCCTTGATTGGTTTCGGTGTTGAGAGACACACCCTAGCCCATCGAAGCTACCATCCAGGTATTTCATCATTCATTTTAGGATTATTTAGTGTGGAGGGTGCAGCTCAGCCAAGGAGGGCGCAAGCTATTTTGGAGAGTCGAAGATCTGCAGTAGACCTGTGTCCTGATTGCAGATTCATTCCGACCCAGTAGAGATCCAGCCAGGGTGCTTCCATTGAGCCATATATCATCAGATTATGACAGTGGAATCTTGCATATCGATCCATCCAGCCATTTTGGGAGCAATCATTCCAAACAGACGTTTGGCGTTGCATGCAGGTGTTCCCTAGCAGATCTGGCCAAACCCTTTCGACCCATTTCATCATTTGATGAGATGATAATATTGAGCTATATAGTAGCTGATTCCAACGATGGAATCTTTTGGGGCGCATTCAGTGCCCAAGGAGGGGCGCAAACCCCCTAGGGGTCCAGATCCAGTGCTGTAGAGGTCCAATCCGAGTTCCGACAGACATCCCTTCCAGTGTAGAGATCAGGGCGCACTTATTGAAGTAGTTTCGAGCCCATTCTTACGGTGGATTCTTTAGATCGAGTTTTCCAGCTGGCAATGGTTACCGTATTTCCATGGGATCGCTCATTTTTGCCTATCTATCCATGAATGCAGCAGATCTGCTGTCTTCTTACAGTCATGGGTATTTTTTCTGTTATTCGATTGTATTCCAGTATAGATCCAGGGGATCTGACTGACGTGTAGACACTATATTTTCAGTAGGCTATTTGTATTTCCATGCATGAACCCTTATTATTCATGATATTGAGCAGTTGACATTCTATACTCTTGCATGCATCTTTATATGATTGTTAAACCTTAATTATGCAACATGCACATGTAATAACCGACATGCAACCACAATAACCAACATGTAAACACAATAACCGAAGAACATCTCAATCACACAGCTAAAACGCATCCAGAAACCCCTAGTGTATCAGATCTGCACGTCAGAACTTTAGAACAGTAGCGAATATCTTGATCAGCCGGATCAGGGATATTTCAGTGGTATCAGAGCTTTAGTCCTACCATCTTGTGACTAAAGACCATGAATCCAGCGGAAGAACCAGATGGTCGTGAGCACGAAGGTGACGAATATGTCACGTACAATCGGCACAGGGGAAGAAGGGACAGACCTAACTTTCCTCCCTTCCCTCCCAATTCAGAGGAAGAAGAAGAGACACTTAGAGAATCAGAGCACGAGGCTGAGAAGAGGCTAGGTGATAGGTATGAGCAACCAGAGGGCAGTGGTAAGACTCCAGTGGATCCAGACATAGCCTTCATGCAGGTTATCAGTGACATGCTAGCTAGCCAGCGAACCATGTCTCAGTCTTTGGCTCAGGTAGCAGATAGACTGGCTATGGTAGACATTCCGGAAACCTCAAAGCCTACATGTAGCGCATGGGAACTCAGGGGCAGGTAGTAGACCCCAGTCACCCACTCGCACGTATACCTCTGCGAGTAGGATTCCACGTTCGTTGTTTCCTAGTTTCCAGAGGGAAACCACGGTAGCAGCTCATATACCAATAGCACAGAGACCGACCACACATGCAGAGGACATTGCAGAGTATCAGAGAGAGTATGCAGCCTTGCGCCAGGACTTTCATCAGAACATGACCTTAGTCGAGTATTGTGGACTCAGACTCAGGAACCGTCCTAGAGAGCCATAGAGGGGAGGGCAGCAACAGGGGCATAACATTGACCTCATCTGAAAAGTTGTTAAACTCACCATACCTTCTTTTGACAGATCATCCAGATGCACTGCCAGAGCTTGGGTACAGAAACTAGATACCTACTACAAGCTCAACCAGATGACAGAGGCAGAGGCCATCAGTTTCGCCACCCTACACTTGGAGGGTGAGGCACACGAGTGGTGGTATCATGGATTGGTGACATTGGGTCACAATCACATCACCTCCTACAAAGAGTTCACAGAGAGACTCATGGATAGATTTGATAGGAGGGATCCTGAGATCCACTTCAGATATTTAGCTCAGTTGAGACAAACCGGCTTAGCAGAGGCCTTCATTTAAGAGTTTTAGAGAGTAGCAGTGGCGGTGACAGACATATCTGAGCCACGATTGGTCATTCTATTCACCAAAGGGCTCACAGAACCCTTCAGAGGTTGGGTGAAGGCATACTTCCCTCATTCCTTGTAGGATGTCATCCGACACACTAGAGATTTGGTGGATTCGGTGCCAAAAACTAAACCTTTCACTAAACCCTTTATACCACAGAGAGACAAGGATCAGAAGAATCCTCCAAGGGAGTGGAAGGGAAAGCCCAAGTTGGATGATGATACATGACAGGAGTTGATGAGGAAGAAGATTTGCTTCTCCTACAAAGATCCTTGGGTCCCTAGGCATAGATGCATGGGGAAGGGACAGATCCACTATATTGATGTGGAATCAGGCAGTGAGGAGGAGGATGAGGATATTCAGGCACCTACAAACAGTGATTCAGAGACTGATACCACACATGAGCCAGAGAAGCAGCCGAAGAAACCTTAGATACGGGCCAGGGCCAAGCCCCAGGAAGAGGCCAAACCTCGTAGAGAGGTGAAAGGGGCAACCATAGCCACCCTTTCAGGAGTACCCAGGTACAACACTCTCAGGCTCAAGGGCCTTGTACAAGGGAAACACATGATAGCTTTAGTTGATGGTGGGGCCACCCACAACTTCATAGATGCATCCTTGGTAGCCAGGGGAGGGCTACGCACAGAGGAGTTTGAGGGATTCCATGTGGCAGTGGTTGATGGATACATGATGTCATTCTTAGACATGATCCCTGACCTAGAGGTCAAACTTGGCAACTACACCCTAACTGACACATTTTATGTATTTGACCTATCAGATACAGATGTCGTATTGGGGGTACAGTGGTTATATTCATTGGGAGAGATCGGGTTCAACTATCAGACGTTGACCATGAGCTTCAGAGATGCTAATGGATCGAGAGTTGTGCTGAGAGGTATGTCTATAGGGGTGCCTCAGACAATATCGACAAAGAGGATGGAGCGGATTTTTCGTCATGGTGATGTGGCTTACGCAGCAGAGTGTTGGATCACTATGCGAAATGACTCAGAGGGTAGGGAGCAGTACCATCCACAAATCAGAGAGCTTCTAGGATGCTATGAGCTGGTATTTGGGCCGATACCACCAGGGAGACCACCAGACAGAGGTTTTGAGCATATGATTGAGTTAGAGGCAGGGGCCACAATGGTGATTACAGCACCCTATAGACACCCCAAGAAATTTAAGGATGAAATTGAGAAATCAATCAAAGAATTGCTCGCTATGGGACATATCATACCTAGCAGGAGTCCTTTTGCATCTTCAGTAGTACTGGTACTGAAGAAGGATGGCACATTACGGATGTGAATCGATTATAGAGCGCTCAACAAGAAAACGATCAAGAATCGTTACCCTATTCCACACATAGATGAGTTGATGGATGAGTTGCATGGGGCAGTCTTCTTCAGCAAGATTGATCTACATTCAGGATACCATCAGATCAGCATCAGGGAGCAGGATATTGAGAAGACAGCATTCCGATGCCATTTCAGAAATTTTGAGTTCTTGGTCATGCCATTTGGATTGACCAACGCACCAGCCACTTTCCAGTCTTACATGAACCATATCTTTAGAGGACAGTTGAGGAAGTACCTTCTGGTATTCTTCGATGATATATTGATCTACAAAAAGACATGGGATGATCATTTAGCACATTTGGAGAAGGTTTTGGATACTATGAAGACCCAATCTTTATATGCCAAGGAATCCAAATGTGAATTTGGCATGAGGGAACTACTGTACTTAGGGAATATCATCAGTGGGCAGGGAGTACAGGTTCACCATGAAAAGATCAGAGCCATTGTGGATTGGCCAACGCCCAAGAATCTCAGGGAGCTGAGAGGATTCTTTGGGTTATGCAGTTACTACAGGCGGTTTGTCAAGGGTTTTTCACAGTTGGGATCACCACTCACAAACTTGACAAAGAAGGGTGATTTTCATTGGACAGAGGATTCACAATAGACCTTCAAAAAAATGAAGGAGGTTATGAGCACATGCCCTGTTCTAGCCCTCCCAGACTTTTCTCAGCCATTTGTCTTAGAGTGTGACGCATCAGGGGTGGGGATTGGAGCAGTATTGATGCAGGGGGGCCACCCCATTGTGTTTGAGAGAAGGAAGCTCGATGAGTCAGAGAGACTCTATCCTATTTACGACAAGGATATTCTAGCAATCATGCATGCTTTAACCAAATTCAGGCAGTATCTAGTTGGCAGCAGGTTTGTAGTGAAGACTGATCATAACAGTCTCAAGTATTTCCTTAACCAGAAAGACCTCAACGAGAGGCAGCAGAAGTGGGTCTCAAAGATCCAAGCATTCAACTTTGATATTGAGTATGTCAAGGGAAAAAGGAATGTTGTGGCGGATGCATTGTCCAGGAGACCAATAGGATGTTCGATGATGGATATTTGTACAAATTGGAAAGCTCATTTGTTGGTGGAATACTCCAAAAACAAATTTTCTTGTGAGGTGATGGACGGGCAAGTGATTGATGATAGGTCTGGGTCCTTGATGATGTCATTTTCTACAAGAACCAGATCTACTTGGTTCCAAAATCCACCCTGAAAGGGAAGATTCTGAAGGTGTGTCATGATTCACCAGCAGTAGGGCATCAGGGATACTTCAAAACTTATAGGCAGATCAGGGAGATATTCTCATGGAAGGGTCTCAAGGATGACGTGTTGAAGCACATACGAGAGTGCATGACTTGTCAGCAGAACAAGTCTGAGCAGACACACCCCACAGGGCTACTTCAACCTCTACCCATTCCAGAGCAGAAATGGAAGAGCATTTCCATGGATTTCATTACAGGCCTCCCTAGAGTGCAGGGAAGGGACTATATATTTGTAGTGGTCGACAGACTGACCAAGTTCGCACATTTTTTCTCCATACTCATAGACTATAAGGCCATACAGGTAGTAGAGTTGTTCTTCAGGGAGGTATTCCGGTTGCACGGGTTACCCAGGCAGATAGTCAGTGATAGGGATGGATGCTTCATCAGTGCATTTTGGCAGGATCTTTTCAGATTGACAGGCACAGAGTTAGCTACGAGTACCATCTACCACCTACAGACAGATGGGAAAACAAAGATCGTCAACAAATGGGTGGAAGGGTATCTGAGGAACTATGTGGGGGGATAGAAACACACTTGGGTGAGATGGTTACATATGGGTGAGTATTGCTACAACACAACTTACCCTATGTCCACCAGGATGTCACCATTCAGGGCATTGTATGGATACGATGCACCCTCCTTTATAGATATTGTATTTGGGGACAGCAGGGTCTCGAGGGCCAAGGATTGGGTGGAGGAGATTCAAATGATCCTACAATCAGAAAAGGAGAACTTGCAGTTAGCTCAGAATCAACAGAAGATATATGCAGATCGACACAGAGTTGAGCGCAGTTTTGAGGTAGGAGATTTGGTTTTCCTGCGATTACAGCCATACCGACAGTCTTCCTTGAAGAGGAGCGGAGCAGAGAAACTGAAGCCAAATCTCTATGGGCCATACAGAGTCATTAGGAGGATAGGCGAGGTGGCATATGAGCTAGAGCTACCAGAGGGTAGCAATATTCATAACGTCTTTCACGTCTCTTGCCTTAAAAGGGCGGCGGGACAACAGATTAGCATTTCACAGGAGTTGCCACCCTTGGATGAGGAGGGACAGTTGGAACTAGTGCCAGAGGAGGTACTAGAGCAGAGAGAACGCATATTGAGGAGCAGGATCATCAGAGAGTTCTTGGTTAGATGGAGAGATCTTCCAGTGGAGGATGCCACATGGGAGGGAGAGCATATTCTGCAACACCCAGGATTGATGTTGCTTGAGGACAAGCAATCTCGGGAAGGGAGGACTGTGATGTCCCGTCCCCAAGATTAGGCCAACAGGGAGTGACTTAGTAGTCTATATGTTCCTGTAGACTATAGTCAGGCAAAAATAGGGAACTAGATGGAGAAATAAGGAGGAATTGAGGCTAAATGATGAATTAAGCCAAAATACTTAGGAAAAGTCACTTAAGCCTAAGTCAACGGAGAATTAGAATGAAAAGGTGATAAGGGGGGGGACTTAATTGAAAAATAAATCACTTAGGAGGAAAGGTTCCTAGGTTAAGTGATGTCAATGAAGAATTAGGTCAGGAAATATATAAAGGGAGGAATTTGACCTAATTCCTCATTATGCATTGTTATGATTTGATGTTGAGAGCTTCCAGAGGAGGAGGAGAGCCGACCTTATTGTTTTGTGGATTTCTGGAGGAAAACACCACCCTTGATTGGTTTCAGTGTTGAGAGACACACCCTAGCCCATCGGAGATACCAGCCAGGTATTTCATCTTTCATTTCAGGAGTATTCAGTGTGGAGGGCACATCCCAGCCAAGGAGGGCACAAGGTATTTTGGAGAGTCGAAGATCTGCAGTAGACCTGTGTCCCGATTGCAGATTCATTTCGACCCAGTAGAGATCCAGCCAGGGCGCTTCCATTGAGCCATATATCATTAGATTCCGACGGTGGAATATTGCAGATCGATCCATCCAACCATTTTGGGCGCAGTCATTCTGGATAGACGTTTGGCGTTGCATGCAGGTGTTCCCTAGCAGATTCGGCCAAACCCTTCCAACCCATTTCATCATTTGATGAGACGATTGTTTTGAGATATATAGCAGCCAATTCCGACGGTGGAATCTTTTGGGTCACATTCAGTGCCCAAGGAGGGGTGCAAACCCCCCAAGGGTCCAGATCCAGTGCCGTAGAGGTCCGATCCGAGTTTCGACAGACATCCCTTCCAGTGTAGAGATCAGGGTGCACTTATTGGAGCAGTTTCAAGCCCATTCTGACGGTGGATTCTTTAGATCGAGTTTTCCAGCTGGTAGCGGTTACCGTATTTCCCCGGGATTGCTCATTTTTGCCTATATATCCATGCATGCAGCAGATCTGCTGTCTTCTTACGGTCACGGGTATTTTTTCTGTTATTCAATTGTATTCCAGTACAGATCCAGGGGATTTGACTGACGTCTAGACTCTATATTTTCAGTAGGCTATTTGTATTTCCATGCATGAACCCTTATTATTCATGATATTGAGCAGTTGACATTCTATACTCTTGCATGCATCTTTATATGATTGTTAAACCTTAATTATGCAACATGCACATGTAATAACCGACATGCAACCACAATAACCAACATGCAAACACAATAACCGAAGAACATATCAATCACACAGCTAAAACGCATCCAAAAACCCCCAGTGTATCAGATCTGCACGTCAGAGCTTTAGAACAGTAGAGAATATCTTGATCTACCGGATCAGGGATATTTCAAAGTGTGTGTGTCAGAGCTAAGGGTCATCGAAAGGAAGTTTGCAGCATCAAGGCTTAGGTTGTAATCTTTACTTTCCATCAATATGATACAGTAATGTGTCCCTTTCCCATAAAGTTAGTTCTACTTTATTGTATAACTCCTTGATCATATACATAGATTGACTATTGAATAGATTGTACTTTCTTCACTTCGGTTGGTTTGTATTGTTTTGATCTTGACTGTACGAGAGCACTGGAGCGAAGCAGGAGCAAGAAAGATCAAAGGAAGCGATTATACGGTATGTTCTTTAATCGTACATCCTAGTACATTCAATAGTTAAAATCTAGGGAAAGAGTATCATTTTGTCTTGCTTTGTTCTAGATCCAGGTGGATCTAGGGAGATCGGTTTATGTCCGCACTTACAGATTTATCCAATAACAAAATTGGCGACTCCACTGGGGAACAATCCCATTTTCTTTGTGGCTTTTTGTGTTTTTTTGTGGCCATTTGCTCTGATTTCATTTTTCTCCTGTCCTATCAGTCTCTGAGTCTTCAAGATACCCTAATAGACCTTCTGAGTCCAGAAGCTTTTTTGAATTTTACTTCATTTTTCAAATTTTTGGATATGTTCAGGACTTCTTGCACTGCACTTCAATGCAGCCTGCGAGAACTGGTAAGGTTCACACCCTTCTTATAGGGTTCAGTGCGAGGTTCTCGCACCTTGCTCAAAGGTTGCCTGTGAGAATTAGTGATTCTCGCACTGTGTAATAGTGCTTACCTGCAAACATTCTTTTTCAAAATTTTGAATTTGAGTTTTAGTCTTTCTGACTGCCCAGATCAGTTGGAATACCTCTTATGGGTTTCTTGGACCTCTGATTGATATATTTCTTTCTTTAGTTTGCATGCGTGAATAGTCTTAGGGTTTCAAGGTTTTTCTTGTCATTTGTGACTTGACTTTCATTTCTTGACTCTTCTTGGCAAAACCATTCTCTCTGACTTCAGATTCTGAGTGTGTTTGATTAGTTGAGAACTAGTGATTGGTTGAAAGTTGAGTACCTGGTTTTTCTCATTTGCTTATTGGTTTGCAAGACCATTTTAGTTTGCATTGAGAAGACTAATTGGTTTGCTCTTTATTTTTACTTTCATTGAAAGAATAGATTGGGTTATTTTCTTGTTCATTGATTTGATTTTCTGTGCTCTTGCTATCATAGTTTGAGTCCTTTTTGAAAAGTGAACAACAAGTTTTTCTGTCAAAAAATTCTTTTCGTTTTAGAAAACTTTGAAAATCAAATTATTGAGATTGTTGAAATATTTGAAAAAGACACGGTAGAGAATTTTCATTTGATAAATGATTGTTTGCATTGACATTTGAAAGGAAATTTTGGATTATAGTTCAAGGTTGATTTGGAAAACTTTCTCTCTCTCCCATACATAGGATTCATTGAACGAAAAGTGATACATTTCATTCTCATCCTTGCATTATTGGGTCAGAGTCATACAACATAAGTTTCACTTCCGTTACCTTTGAGTAAACAACAACTCTTAAAAACACTATGTAATCTTAAAATTTATCTAGTAACTCTTTTCTAGGGCTCTTTTACACCAACATTTAGCTAGGCTAGTGCTTTGGAGTAGGAAGAGAGATACACTCTCCAAAAGCTCAAAACACACAATAGCATCTTGAGTTAGGGAGTGTTAAATTCCATTTGCAACATATTGTCCGGGGAAGCCCTTCTAACACAAGGGTCAAGCACTAGGTTGCATTGGTGTTGGCAGAGTTACTCACCCTACTTTGTTGACATCAGTGTAGAGATTGCACGTATTACGGGGGTCACTCAGAGGTATACCCACAATGATGAGTGGAAGCCTTTTGAGTTGATTTCGGGCTAGATACCCTGCCCTTGCGTGTGGATCGGATTGTCGACTGTTCCTCCAAGTTTTACTGTTGTTTGTGGTGACCTTAGTGGCCTATCTCTCTAGGTTCCTACCCAAGGTGACTGTGGAGGGGAAAGTCTTCATGGTACCTGGAATTGATGTTGACCAAACTCACTCGGGCTCCTTGGAGGGTATACCCACGATTATGTGTGGGAGCTTGCACCAGGGTGTAAGTCCGTTAAGCAGGTCGTCAGCGTAAATTTTCCACCCTAGCCCCGCCCCTTCTCGTCTCGTTGTTGCGACGTTGGATTTCATCACCAAATAGTGGCTTCAAAATTAGAAGGTCTTGTTTGCCTAGTGATTGCTTCCTAGATTTTGTTTACTAGTGCATGTTGTTTGTTTCTCAAAGTTGACCTTAAGAATTTCTTCGCGGAGCTTGTCATTCGTTTACAATTTCTCCCCCACGGCGTTCATGTAGAATGCAAGGTTTATCTCCAGAGCATTTGGACGGTTCTCAATCCTTGCCTACCAGTACACCTGAGGGCTCTCCTCACCAGAGTGAAGTCCCAGTTGTTACCCCACCACACGTGGAAACAAGTGAAGTCCCAGTTGTCACCACACCACAAGAGGAATCAACTGAATATCTAGAACCTTTTCGAATTACCAATACTAGAGAGGACTATCGCATTCGCCGTGGTGAATGACCTTTTGTGCGATTAAATTCTTCCGGAGAAGTAGTTGTTACATCTTTTGAATCAGCCATTGGGCCTTTTCCCGGGGAAGATGGCCAAGATCCTTTTTGGTCAGGTAATTTCCGAAGGGTCCTTTTTGGTACTGAGTCACCTATAGTCTACGAAATCAACCCTCCGATGCTTTCTGAGACATAGACTATACCAGTGCCTACAACTTATCACTTTGTTCTCCCTGACGAGATGGTGCATCTCGCAAATACTACGAGTGTCCCAATCGAGATTACTGTAGCTAGTCTTGCTCCTATCAATACCCAGCAAATGCCTGATGTCATTCCGACACTACCACCAAGATACCATGCGTTGAATGCTTTGTTGAATGCTTATGTTCCAACACCTCCGAAAACCCCATATGGTACTCCTGGGGGTCCCTCTGGGAATCCTATTCTCGGTTTTATTCCGACACTCCCTCAATTTCCTTCTGGCAATCCTAATCCTAGTGGAACTATACAGTCTATTACACCTAATTTCTATATGCCCGTTGGTGGTCTAGGTGGTACGTTTCAACCTCTTCTTACCGAACATGCTCCAGTTACTACTCAACCTTCGATTGGAACACAACCTCCAATTGGAACTCCAGCTACGATAGGGGGACCAACCCCACCTTTTGGACAAAATATAACTCCTACTTTGGCCCAGTATTGGAATTAGATGCTACAAAATCTTCCTCAAATGACTGGGGGCAACAACCTATCCCTATTATAGGCCAACCATATCCAGGTGTACCCAATCTTATTTGGGGTCAGGGTCAGAATGTTCAAACTCAGGTCCCTACTCAACCTCAAGGTTACAATCCTTGGAACTACTATCCTCTCCAACCACCACCGAATCAGCCGGGATCTTCTCTCTATGGGCAGACTGCGTACGGTCCTATTGGTTTTCCAACAGGGCTTCCACCCCAAAGTCACCAGTACCCGCAGGTGAACCGACAATTACCTTTTCTTGCTAATTTGGATTTTCCAGATTTGTCTAGGATTCTAAATGATCCTATTCGTCACTCTCCCCAATGGCCTGCTATTCTGGCCAAGATTCCATCGAACATTCCTAAATTCGATGGAAAGGCGGGAGAGGACACGAAAAATCACGTTATGAATTTTCACCTATGGTGTTCATCCAACTCATTGATGGATGACTCTATTTGTCTATGTCTTTTTCAACGAACCCTTATCGGTTCTGCTGCGAAGTGGTATATTGAGTTGCCACGAGGTTTCTTCTCTGATTTCAACACCCTAGCTATGGCTTTCCTTACACATTACCAGTTACCGATCCGTTATGATACTGGAACTGAGATTTTGACTTCCTTCAAATAGACTAAAGGCACTCATATATCAGATCATATCCATGAGTGGTGAAGAAGACGACGTCTCATCAAACTTGAACTCCCTGATCAGTTACTGGCCGAATGGTTTACAAAATCCTTTGTGAATGAAATTGGTAAGGACATTTCCATGGGTGGCATTGTCATGGAAGAGTAGGCTATAAGTCGTTCTCAATATCTTGATCTTGTTTATTCGCAAATGGGAACACTTTATGATTTATTACCTGAGTTACCTCGTCCTGGTACTTCCAGCACTTCAACTCCTCCAGCTGCCTCACATGCAGCTGATGGTGTGATTGGTACTGCCCAAGCCCAATGACATTCTGTTTCAAGCACCAATCCTAAGTCTTCTTCTTCTAATGTACCAAATGCTTCATCTCCTGCCACTTTCGTCGGTAAAACTTCTGAGGTGAACACCGTTCAATCTACCCCTACCGGTAAAAATAAATCGAAAAAAGGGAGAGGCAAGAATAAGGAGGGTAAAAATAATAATCAAACAGAGCAGCCTAAAAATACCCCTGTTGAATATCGGGATAAGCGCAAACGCCGCTACCCTTGCCTTATCTGTGGTGATGATCACTACACAAAGGATTGTCCGAGACGTGCCGAGGTTACTAATTTCCTTCAAGGGACCTCAAATCCATCTACGTCGGTAGTCTTGTCTCAACCTTTCCCATCCCAACAACAGGCTCAGTTGGTCATCCATGACCAACCATCTACTTCTACGACATCATATGTTTTGATGTGTACTGGTGATTCTAAGCCAAACAACGTTGCACTCATGACTAGAGCCAAAGATTATACTTCGTCTAAAGAGAAGGTTGAGGATTTACCTCCTACTTTGGTACAATCCTCTCCACTAACTCCACCTACCAACGGTCCTCTTCATCTCGAACGACCAAGCCCTGATACAGTTCTACGAGCACCCCCTAAAGGTGTCATTAGGAAATCGGATTTCAATCCTCATGCTTGTGTAGCCCATAACTACAGTATTGTTGAAGATCTGGCCCAGGCACCTTCAGCGATGTCATCCCTTGAAGTCCTTCAGTCTTGTCGTACACAACGGAAGGCACTGTTGAAATCTATAGGTGGAATTGACCCCACAGATATGAATTTGATAGTCTTTGACTTGGATGATCACATTCCAAGGTTGCCCCGCCAACTTGCATTTCAAATTCAAGTTTGTATCTTTGACAAGAACATTTGTAGAACTATTATTGACGAGGGTGCCTCAACATGTGTAATGTCTTTTGCTTGTTGGAAATCCATTGGCTCTCCTCCCTTGAATAAATCACAAAACAATCCTAAAGCCTTCAATGAATATGGTTTTAAGCCTTACGATGTTCTTCCTTTGTTGCCTATCACACTAGAAGGTAAGACGGTCCAAGTTGAACTGGAAGTCTTCGATGCTCCCCTTGATTATAATCTTCTGCTTCGTCATAGCTGGATCGATTCCATGCGCGCTGTTGTGTCAACACTTTTCCATGTAGTTCGTTTTCCTCATCAAGGAAAGGTTGTTACAGTTGACCAACTTGCCTTCTTCAATTCTGATACTCGTACTGGCAACGTGCCATTTATTGCTAAAACCTCGCTGGGTTATGAAAATGTCAGTGTAGGCCTTTTAAAGGACTCTTTATTAATGGGTACTTTTCCCATTCCACCGCCCGTTGTTCCACGCTTGTCAGTTGCTTCTATCAACATGATCTCCACCGTGCCTCACGAACTTCCTGCGTCACATGACCCTTGGATTGTCCCTAACCCTGGAGATCATCTTCCTTTTGGCGATGTAATATCGTTAAGTCCGGTTGAATCGGCCTATCAGGCCATTCAATCAACCACACCTTCTACCTCCTCTTCTGATGAGTTGTCTCCCGATCCTTTCCATGTTATCTTTCCCACTGATGAGATGATCATGTCCGTCATGGTGGACAACCTTTGGGATGATGGACATCATCGTTCCATACTCTTTCTGGAACAACACACTCTTGAGAACTACCAATGGATTTCGGTTCCGTCGACCGTTGTTGTCATATCGACCATTCCCAGATCACCACATGATGTGTTTTCCAAAGGGAACCTCAGTAATATATCACCCACGATTCCCATTGACATATCCGTTAAACCTGGGATAGTCAAAAATGTTCATATTGGAGCTTTGTGTTCTCCTGACGAAATCGTCACCTATACATCCCTGTTCAAACAATTTCGTGACATATTCGCCTGGAGCTACGAAGAGATGCCAGGAATCGACCTTGCTATTGTTGTACATGAGATAAAGACATACCCCAGAGCTAAACCTTTCTGGAAACACCTTCATCATGTCCACCCACGTAAAGCCGCCGCTGTCAAACTCGAAGTTGAAAAACTTCTAAAAGCCAGTATTATTTATCCAGTGGCTCTGACAGAATGGGTTTCCAATCCTGTTCCAATTGATAAAAAAGGTGGCAGTATTCATGTATGTGTTGATTATAGGGATATTAACAAAGCATGTCCAAAAGACAACTTCCCAACCCCTTTCGTTGACCAGATTGTCGATGACTGTGCCGGCAGTGAAATCTTCTCTCTCATGGATGGTTTCTCCGACTATAATCAAATTAATATCGCTCTCGAGGACCAACATAAAACTTCTTTTATATGTCCTTGGGGTACTTTTTCCTATAGGAAACTTCCCTTCGGTCTTAAGAACGCTGGCACGACATTTCAACGTGCTATGTCTTATGCTTTTCATGATATAAAGCATATCGTTCAACCCTATTTGGACGATTTACCAACTCATTCTTTGTGCCGAGTTGATCACCCCACTCATCTCCGATCCATTTTTGTTCATTGTCGGTTCTATCATATTCGTTTAAATCCTCATAAATGCATTTTTGTGTAGAATCCGGTCGTCTTCTAGGTTTCATCGTTTCACATCAAGGGATCCGGGTAGATCCTATTAAGGTTGAGGCAATTATTAATCTCCCTCCTCCTTCTACACTATGCCAGTTTCAAAGTTTGCAGGGGAAAGCAAACTTTCTTTGTCGTTTCATCCCTAATTACGCTGAGATTAGTCGTGGTTTTACTCGACTATTAAAGAAAGATGCAGAATTTGTTTGGGATACTATTGCCAACAATGCTTCTGAAGCTTTGAAGTTGTCCCTCATGCGAGCTCCGCTTCTCTTTCCTCCTGATTATAGTCGTGACTATTTTCTTTATCTTGCTGCCTCGGAGTATACTATTGGCATGGTTCTAGTCCAAGAGGATGATAAGGGTGATGAGCATGTTGTTTATTACTTGAGTTGAAGTCTCACATCCACTGAAATCAAGTATCAACATGTTGAAAAACTAGCCTTGGCTGTCGTTCAAGCCATTCAACGCTTCCGACATTATATCCTCTCAAGGAAAACTACAGTGATTTCTCATTGCAACCCTATGCAACACATTTTGACATGTCAATTGCTAGGGGGTAAGTACTCCAAATGGATTGTCATACTCCAGGAGTTTGACTTGGAATTCGATCGCGCCACGTCTAAGAAATCCTTAGTTTTTGCTGAGTTGATATGCGATTTTCCTCACTCTGCCACGGAAAATGTAGCAGCAGATTCATTACCCAATGAATCTCTTTTCCTTATTAGCACTGACGATCTTTGGTATGGAGATATCATTATATATCTCCAAACCCAGACTTTTCGTCTTGCTTTGTCTAGTACTAAACGACGTCGCATCCGTTATCAAGCTCGTCAATACATTATCCTCGGGGATACTCTTTACCGTCCGGGAATTGACTCTGTTTTTCGAAGTTGTCTGACATTAGACGAAGCTGAGAAAGATCTCAATGACTACCATTCTGGAGCATGCCGTGGTCATATGTCTAGGTATGCTACTGCCTAGAAGATCTTACGCACAGGTTATTTTTGGACTTCCTTGTTCAACTACTGCATTATTGTCGTTCAGAAATGCCATGCCTACCAGACCTACAATTAGAAAATTCGGTCACATCTTGCTCCTCTTCATCTTGTGGTCTCCGTTGTTCCTTTTGCGAAATGGGGCATTGATTTCATGACATTTCACCCTCACTTGGCCGGGGGGCATGGTTACATCATTGTAGTTGTTGATTACTTTACAAAATGGGCTGAGGCGATGCCGACATTCGATAATACTGGAAAGACTGCAACGTTGTTTCTTTTTAACCATGTCATAGCCCGTTTTGGTGTTCCCCAAGCTATCGTCACTGATCACGGTAGTCATTTTAGGAATTTTATGATGTCTGAAATTACATAAAAGTTGGGTCTTCGTCATAATAACTCAACACCCTATTATCCGCAAGATAATGGCCATGTCGAAGCAATCAACAAAGTTCTTATAACTATGCTTCGACGGATCATAGGAATTCATAAAAAAAGCTGGCACATGATGTTGTTTTCGACATTGTGGGCATACCGGACATCTGTTAAATCCGCTATGGGGTTTACGCCTTTTCGATTGGTCTATGGTGTGGAAGCCATTCTTCCTATAGAATGTGAGATACCTTCTCTGAAGCTAGCTGTCGAACTCTTACCCAATACTTCTGTTGAAGAAGAATGTCTATTGTATCTGATGCGATTAGACGAAACTCGACGTGACGCCACTCTAGTAATAGAAGCCCAAAAGAAACGTGTCAAGGCACAGTATGACAAGCATGTCAAGCCTCGCATTTTCTCTAAAGGTGATCTTTTTCTTCTCTATGAACAAGATCGAGATGTGTTAGGAGCTGGGAAATTAGAACCAATGTGGCGAGGTCCTTATATTGTTCACCGAGTTTTGGAAAAAGGAGCATATGAGCTGGTCGATTATGATGGTATCCCTTTGAGTGAACCCAGGAATGGGTTGTAATTGAAGAAGTACTATGCATAAATCATTTGTGCATAAGTACTTGTATTTTATGTATCATACTTTGTGTGTGTTACTTTTAGTTTTCTTTTGACGTTATCTGGTCTCTGCCCTTATGTGATGTTGTGTTTGATTGCCAGATGTCGGAGTCTTCGCTACCCTATATTGGCTTCGCTGATGGTGCTAGCCATAGTACTCGGAACCTAGCTTCCACTGCGTGGGCAATATATGCCCCAACAAATGAACTTATATCTTTATGAGGTGTATGTATTGGCCGTACAACCAACAACATTGCAGAGTATAGCGTCGTTATTGAATTATTGGTTGATGCTATCTCACTTGGAATTCGTCATTTGGTTGTGCGACTTGATTCGCAGCTTGTAGTACTAGAGTTAAGTAATATCTACTCTATTCGAAGTCCTACTTTGTTAAGAGTGTATTTGTGAATTCGCCTCTTGGAACGTTATTTTGATCACATTGAATATCAACATATTCCTAGATGTCTTAATACATTAACAAATGCATTGGCAAATTATGTATTGGACAGACATTTGAACCATTTATAAATCAAACATATTAAAATTCAGACAATATAAAGTAAACCGGTAGAATCCATCTGTATATATAACGATCAAAAGAGTTTGTTTTTTACAAAAGTTTGTCCGAAGACCAAAATATCAAAATTTAAAGATTATAGCTTCTACAAAGTGACGTCACAGATGACGTTCACGGTAACACATGACTGCCCTAGAAACCCTATGGAGCAGTCGACCCATAGCTGCTGATACACCTACAGTGTGACGCTGATCGCGTCGTGGAACCTCTTCCAGAGTCATATCTGGAATGTCTACTGTCAGGCCCTCTAAATTTTGTTCCACCACCTGATAATCTTCGGCATACTGTGGTGGTGGTGCTGCTACCTCTCCTCATCACTGGATTGGAGAGGTGCTAGGAGGTCTATATGGTCCAACATCTGTGTTATCAACAAACATTTTGTGTTAGTCTTTGGATAAATATATAAAAACAAAAACATTTGAATATGATTAAAATTCAAAAACATTTAAAAAGAGAAAATGCATGTACTTCTTACCAAGGTCTCCCCACTGAGCGTCCTCAGGTAGTGCTAAATCCGGATCTCCTCGAAAATCCAACCTGTCATAAGCATAGTCATCGACCATCAACATCTGGTTTTGAAGCCAGTCAAATAAAATATCGTCATACTTGACGATTGGTCCTGCCACGTGCTGGGCCATGAGACGACACCATATCAACATCCTTGGATCCCTAGGACCCAGAAAGTCCCACTCAACCTGTAGTCTAAATATGGGGACCCTCTCAAGGAAGAAGGAAACTAACAAGGAACCATACCCAAATTTTTTCAATTCACCTTGCCTGCATTTGGTTAATTTCCTTTTGATACTGCGAAGCACAACATCTGCCCAGTTGAATACTCGAGGCTTAGTACACTCGATGGCATACTGGAAGTAGATCTATAATGCCATATGAGGAGCATAACTCCCAACCATCTGAGCTATAGTAAAAATGATAGTGTGGAGAGTCAAGTCTTGTACCCCCCAGATAGAAACTTTTCCCTTTTTCCTCTCAGCCTCTGGTACACAGTATTGATTGCAGTATTCACTCATCTTGAGCCCACCACCTCTACTACCGGTTAGACTGACATAATACCCGCGCCTGGACAATCCACTCAAAAATTATATGTCCTCAATGTCTATGGACAAACTATGAACTCCTACATTTAAAACCTGTTGATCTGGGTACCACATACGAACCAGGTACTCTAGTAGTCTGACTTGGGCCTTCATGCCCGAGATGCGGAAGTATTTTAAGAGCCCACAATATCTCAATGCAGCTATGGTAGGAGGATGAATATCAGCATTTGAATTATCCTCTTCATGTTCTCTTTCACGCCACTCAAGCACCATGTTTGTGGCTATTTATCTACACAAGAAACATAAAAAGAAGGATTAATGATTTTTTTCATGATATGGATCTTTTTCATTGGCTAAATTTAAAAAAAAAATTGGATTTTGCGGTTCTCGCAGGTGCCTCATTTTCACAGTGCGAACACCTCGCAGGTGGCTCAAGGCTCACCTACGAGAACGCATCATTCTCGCAGGCCCCGTATGGGCTGCCTGCGAGAACGCTTACACGCATGTAGGGTTCAAAAAACCACTTGAAACTGAAAAGCTAACCAATGAAATAAAAAATTTAAACCATGAAAATGTTAAGAATGAAGAGCTTACCTTAATACTGTAGACAGCTCGTCGAATGGTCTCTTGTAGCTCCCGAAAATTAATGCCAAACTCAGAGGGTAAAAAGGGGGTTTTGAGCTCAATAGTGGAAATGTGAAATGATATGGTAAAAATGACTATTTACTCACTTGATTTACTTTTTACTATGTCATTTTGGGTTTTTTATGTTTATTTATTGATTAAAACCTAATCACAAATATCAAGATGAGTGGAATGACTTACAGGTGTGATGACGTTGATAATTAAACACAAGGGTATGGACATATTTTTCTTCGTTATGGCGTATTTTTTATTGTTTTTTATGGTTTTTACATAAAACCTCGAGCATCATTTTTTTTCCGTTCTTACGCTCATAAATAAAAGAGAACGTGATCGAGCATAGTTTTATCACTTTTTCGTGCTCAACAAGGATATACGAAAAAGGAACCCCCCTAGATTCCTCTTTAATCTCTTTTCAGACTCTCTAAACATGAAAAGATCATCGAGCGACCTTGCTATTTTCACGCTCGATAAAGTATTTGAAGTACGCGTCTGGTGAGAGATAATTTCTCTCTTTTTCGGTCTCGTCCAGACTATGTTACGAAAAAGGAACTGAGAGAGTTCTCTTTTAAGTGTTTTTGCAAACTCTATAATCTTGAAAAACCTTCGAGTTTACTATCTCTGGACTCGTTAAACAAACATTGACAGACCCGTGATGGGACCGAACCACTCCTTCTTAGGGTTCGTTAAAAATACTCCGAGGGACTTGTCCGAAAGATGAGATTATATCAACAAGCATATGTGATCCTCTTCAAGCTTGTGTAAAAATAAAGAGGTACTTGCCAGAAATGGTGAGGGAAAATTTGGGAAAGGGATATGTTTCATCTTTGTATTGATTGGCAGTAAGTGTCGCTCTTGAACATGACACCCCCTATTCATCATTTGAAGTTGGTTTGTGAAATCCATTTGTCTCTCTTTCGATTGATTACAAGGTCATTTCTGTTGAAATAATGTAACTGCGAAGAGAATTCTTATTATTTTGTTATTGGATTAAATCCCCATTGTGGATTAATCATGTCATTATTATTATTTTTATTATTAGATTAATCCCCATTGAGGATTAATCAAGTTGGTAATTGTATA
>ML779972.1:1105197-1130359 GCA_009831015.1 Picea engelmannii
TCGGCCCCAACAGTTATAATGAAAGGGCCATATTTAATTAAAGGTGGATTTACCCACCCAGTGAGAGAGGTCGGCCCTGCCAAGATGGTGACTCTTCACACGTGCCAGTTTAGTATAAATAAGAGGCTAGCGCCTCACTTCTATTACACACTTCACTTGCTCATGTTCTTATGGGGCAAGTTGATATTTCAAGTTGGTGAAAGAAGAAGAAGGGTGGCGCATCTCTTGGAGAAGGATTTTTTGTATTGGTTGAGTTATCTCTTGAACTCTTGATAAGCTTTTATGATAAGGAAGTTTTGCTGGGTTTTCTTCCCCTAGAGGGTTTCCCAAGATAAATGCTATGTCTATTGTGGATGTGTATTTCTCAGTGATCTTGTGGTTATTATGCTCTTGTCTTTATGAAATGAAAAGAACTATAATATCAGCATAAAACATTAACAATTTCATGTGTCATCTTTGAGTCAATGCTGCCAAATCATTGGTCGTGTCGTTCATATGTTCAAGAGAATTCCATCTAAAACCTATATTGAGTCGGCCATCTACAGTTATCCATTCTCTCTGTGTCGGCCTTCCCTATGTCCAGTCCAATTTGCAAAATGCTCTGTTTCACCTTCAAACTCTGTTACTCATTTCATGTCATTGATGGGGGATACATTAAGGCCCTCCTATGACGAGTTTTGTTCCGTCGAATTCAGCTCATTATCCGGAATCAAGACTTAGAAATTATTTAGTACCTTGGAACTTGCATGCCTCAATGGCAGGTTTCCTCGCTTTCGACAGTGGGTTTACATCATTTACCTCTGATCGAAAGATTCCATCGGGTGTTCAACATCAAATCATTTATTCATACTCAATGGATTGTACTATGGTACCTTGGGAGTCATTGACATCATTGGTGATTTTCCTCGCACTTGTTAACAGTTTCATCAATGACCGGTAATCAAGTGGTTTCTACCATGTTTGACTTCAACACATGTAATCACATGGTTAGATTCGTACTTTGGGCGATGAGATTGAAGACCCTGGATATTATATTTGTAATCTAGTTTGCGATGGAGTATGTATAATTTGCGACACATAGATCCACTGTGTATGTTCCGTGGCTATGTCATCTTGATTTGAAATTTATCGCATAGATCCACAGTGTATTTAGGTGGCTATGCTATATTTTGACGGCATGGATCCACAGTGTATGATTGGTGGCCATGACCCATATCTACAATGGCATCAGTATGTGATATGAGTATGGGAATGCCTACCTTAGAATTGATATATATGATACTCTGCATATGCCTGGTTGTTCGCAGGTTTCCGATTAGATGTGCTCCTGGTTCTCGACACACACATGCAACTTACAAAGTCTATCGATTGTCACTAGTTCCAACCTCAGACTTTGGGGGGCATTTTGTTACCCATGATTTTGGTCATCATGATGATGTATTGATTATGGTGCACTCAGGCTCCTCATTAGAACTTTCTCCTGAGAAAAGTTACTTTCTTCTCTTTCCAGAAATATCATTTTTTGAAGAAGGTTCGCAGGCTGCTAGTATAGTTGCCTGCAAGAATGTATGATTCTCGCAAGATGCCTTAAGCCAGGGTGCGAGAATTTCACACTGTTTATAACTGCTAGGGTGCGAACACTTTCTAAAGTAGGGAAAAAGGTGAATTCTCGAAGCTTCTAGAAGGGAATGTTCTAGAAGGATGAGATGACATTTGAATGGTTATCTAAGTACTGGATTTCCTGATATTTTGGGATCATTCTTATCCAAGTAACTAATTCATTCTCTCCTATATATTGAGGGGATTCTCATGGAAAAGGTTAGAAGCAAAAACAAGTAAGAGATTTATTGGAGAATTAGTGAAAGATTGTGTGAAGGATTGAAGCTACAACAACTAGAGAACTCTAGCAAGGTCATCAAAGGTGGTTGATCTTCTTCATGCAAGTGAGAAAGTGTGTGTGTCAGAGCTAAGGGTCATCGAAAGGAAGTTTCCAACATCAAGGTTCAGGTTGTAATCTTTACTTTCCATCAATATGATACAGTAATCTGTCCCTTTCCCATAAAGTTAGTTCTACTTTATTGTATAACTCCTTGATCATATACATAGATTTACTGTTGAATAGATTGTGCTTTCTTCACTCCGGTTGGTTTGTATTGTTTTGATATTGACTGTATGAGAGCACTGGAGCGAAGAAGGAGCAACAAAGATCAAAGGAAGTGATCATAAGGTATGTTATTTAATCGTACATCCAAGTACATTCAATAGTTAAAATCTAGGGAAAGAGTATCATTATGTCTTGCTTTGTTCTAGATCCAGGTGGATCTAGGGAGATCGGTTTGTGTACGCACTTACGGATTTATCCAATAACACTTGGGGGGGGGGAAGGGCTTTCGTTAGTAGCATGTGACATATGCAGATTAACAAGTAATCAAGGGGGGTTGGGGCTTCCAGACAGAAGAGCACAAGGATAAGCTCTTCTTGGTAAATGGGTAGTGTGTATAGTGAAGGGGAAGGCACCATTGCAAGTTTTAGATCAAAACTAGACTCAACACCTCTAGAGTATTAAATGTCCTTTCTAGTTGTGTGACATAAAGGAGAAGACTCGGGTTTTGCCCCAAACCCAACTTGAACAATGGTGCTCTTGATGATGTTAGAGAAACCCTGATGAGTACATATCCATGCTACAATTGTCTCTTAGAACCTCTCCTAGAGAAACACTATTCACACTTCATCTTTTTACAATAAAAAACTGGGGCAATGCAACAATGCAGCCATTGTTCCACGAGTGTGAGGAGGAGGATAGAGACAGTCAGTCAAATGAAATAACAAAACAATTTTAGTGTAAGATGCAGAGGACAAAGGATCACAAGGAAAAGGAAGTGAGCATCTTTCTTTGAAACCAATAGACAATATGATAATATCTAGTCAGTGGGAAAACAATTATTAACCCGCCATATAGAACCTATTAGCTCTATCTTATTCTTCTGCCAAATGTGATGCAGAGTACTGATTCCTAAGGAGTATAAGAAAAAGCCCTAGGTCTTTAATATATAGTATTTTTTCAATAGGCATCAACAAAAAACCTTCTAATGATTCCTAGAACATGTTATGAATTCAATAAGCCAAAATTTGTTTCTTTAACGTACCTGCTTAAAAGGAAATTCTCCTGTAAGCTTCATTCTTAGCATTACCATGCGAGCTACCTAGAAGAAAAGAATATTATGTCATGTTTCAAGCAGGGATGTTGGATAAAATCTCTTCATATCAATTGTATCTTCAGGCCAATGCATTACTGAGAAACGAAAGAGACCAGCAGAGAACCATGTGTCTAGCACATCTGGATAGAAAATTTGAGGAAATTTGTAGGTCAGATGATATTGTCAACATGGATTCCATCTCATGTTGTACATTTGGCCAAACCTGTCAATTCAGGCTCAATCTTGGGCTGTAGATCATTCAAAACCTTTCTAGATAGAATCCATCCACCTAAAATAGTTGGCTAACTTCAATGTGTCAAAATGACAATAAGTTTAAACAATCATTGCAAACTCGGTAAGGGCAATAAAAAAGAGTTCAAAATTTGGTAGTCAATTGCTACAAAGAACACAAAAGAGTCCTAGATAACCAGGTCTAATCAGTGGCTTCATATTGTATTCTCTTCAAATCGCATCACTTTGGCACAAGATGCTGCAGACATTACAATTCCATCAGAATATGTATGAACACAACCAGCATTGATCATCTCTAAAGCTCATCTTACTAAGAAAAATATCAAAGTCAACAGATTTGACATGGAGATACACCCAACAAGGCAAAAGAGTAAGAGTTGACTCAGACAGGGGAAAAATGAGGGAGTTGAATCACAAATTTTACATAATAAAAAATAAATAAATTTCAGGAAAAATATATGATAGTTTGCGATGCCCATGTATAGTAAACTTCAATAATAATTCCTTTCAAACTACAAAGATGACACTATATACCACAAAATTTCATAGAGCTTGGGTGTCGACATTCATCTATTTAATGTAGTCTAACATTAATTTCTAACATTAATACATAACATATCGTGGATTTGATTCTTGAGTAGATTTGGATTCACTTGATTATCTATTTTGCACATATGTATGCAGAGTGTGGGGGGCATCGTAATCCAAAACCATCTGGCCTTTGTTTTCATTTTCATTTTCGGTTTCTGTTTGGTTTCCTGCTTCTCATTTCTAGTGACATAGAAATAGATTGTTTAGGATCATAAGTCAATCCAATTGCTAAGCAAACATTATACTTTTTTAGTTTTCCAAAGTAATTTTTAACTTGTTAGCGTGTAATGTCCAACATAATTGAGATTTCGAATATGACATGATAACAAAAGTTGACTTGTAAGATTTAAATCAATGCATCTTTCCCACCCCCCTGGTGTGGGTAGATAATTCAGGTGAACAGACAAGTAGGGATATGAATGTTGTTATAGAAGCTATGGCTCGGAAGGGCACTAACCAACTTGTTATAGTCAGTGCCTGCTGGTTGATCAGAAGGGGCATAAATTTGTCTTTGATGTCACTCGTGGTAATTTATTGCTCACTGCTCTTATGCTAACCATGAGTATAGTGAAAATGGGGAAGACATCCTCTCCCATGCCCTACACAACATTTGCAGAAGGTTAAAGTTTAGCCCTAGTGAATTAACAGAGAAACAAAGAAAAAGTGATACACTCCTATCTTAATATACAATCACATCCACACTCATACACTCACGCATGGGTCTATTGAACACAATTACAAGGGACATTAGCCCATAGTTTCTACCCTACACTGCTGCAAAAGCTAGGTGTTGTGCAAATTCGTGCAAAGGATGATATCTTTATTTGACTCTCATTTCCCTCAACCCCCCTTTTCTTTGGAGAGTTTTGTGTTGTGCATTGGGAGAAAGTTCATTTATGGCCTTCTTTTCTTGTTTGACCAGATCATGCAAGTCCAAAATGGCATTTCGCTACAATGCAAAAAACAATTAGCAAGTGTTCATCCTAGCAATTGATACATTGATCTGTAGAGAGAAAAAACTAGGGAAATGTCCCGTTAATATTGTTGATCTGATCTCCTTGGAGCAGTAGTTGTACCAGGGATCCTCCTTGATCCAGATGGAAATCAAGCTGTAAAATTAACCTGGGGTCCTGGATTCACCTCCAACAATGAAGCAGAGGCACTGGATTCTCTCGAAATGGTCATGACAGTAACAGATTATGGAATTCAAGAGGAAACTACCATTGGGGATTCATCAATCATCATCATATCCCTTCCGAATGGAACCCCCCCAACAGATTCAAGATTAACATGAATCATCTAGAGGATTCTTTCCCTCACCTTGACTATGAATTCTATCTCCTACTTCCGGGTTCTGTGTGACCTCAAAACAATTGCAAACAAAATGGCAAATAAGGGGACAACATTGAGCAAAGGAGAATGTGCTTTGAGGGAGGCAAGAGGGACAAGAGCATCCCCTCACCTAATCATGTGATAATCGTCCCATAAACATGGTTTTGTCACCTCCAAAAGTTGATAAGGCAAGGATCCTCCCTATGCATGTCGTGTCCCATGTGCATGTGATGGAGAGGGAGTATTAAATACTTCCATTTGACTACACCCCCCTCCGCTGGCCATACATTGAAACCTCAAAGAAAAATCAATCTCTAAAAGATCCTCCTACATGAAAATCCAACATCTAGCCATGGAATTAATAGTTAACTCTTGTCCTGTATAGCTTGCAAATTAGTGAAGGCACCCAATATAAAGGTCAAAATCAATAATAGTAAGAGCATTCCTCTACATTTGGTTTTTGGTCTAAATTGTTTGGACAATGAGAAGAGGCCACTGCCAATCATAGTCTTTGATCGCCCTCAGTGCATATACAGTGTATTTGGAACCACGTGAGGCAGATAACCAAAAAGCAAAGTAAAGGCAACATGGCTCACAAATTTCATTGTTTACATTTGGTTTTTGGTCTAAATTGTTTGGACAATGAGAAGAGGTCACTGCCCATCATGGTCTTTGACCCCCCCCAGTGCATATACAATGTCTTTGGGACCACATGAGGCAGATAACAAGAAAGCATAGTAGGGACAACATGGCTCATGAATTCTATTGTTGTTGCCTGTGTGAGGAGAGACTTGAGATATGGTCTTTGCCATTGTGTATGAGAAATTGAGGAGCTCAAGGAAATGACCAACAGTTTGGCAAAAGAGTGGGAGAAGTGGAAGAAGGCCATTGGACAAGCCAACATACTGGATAATTTGGCTCGCCAAAAGCACCACCTGCCTATTTGAGATTGGGACGAGGAATCCAAAGCAACATTGATCATCCTAGGAGGTAAGTAGTTTGAATAATCAATCATTTTGGATAGTCTTTCTGACACTGTGGAATGCCTCTCGACCCACCTGAATCTTCCTCCTGCTCCTAGTTACAGCAAAGACTAATGCCTCAACTACTCCTACCCCTTCTGTGGGTGAAAGTATCATCCTAGGCACCCATGTGGAACCTAATGAGGACACCCTCAATGGGCCTTGAAATCTGCCTGTTTTTACGTGTTTTACTAAATACTTTTATTATTACAACAGTTTGTTAGAATATCTATCTGTAGTCTATTAAGCAGGGTAGTGTTATTAGATTTTCCTTTTATATTAGAGGATATCCTTCTATTATCTCTGGAAACAAGACAACTTTATCTGGCTCTGGTCTGTAAGAATGCTTAACGAGAATGGTTGCAACAGTTTTTTTATAATATAATTAAATAGTTAGTTTTAAAAAATATATTGCTGATATGATCTCAAGGGAGAGCCACATGATTTGCATAAGAATAATGTCTTTTAATGCAGCTTCCACCCTAGGTACATCCTCTACTTAATTTATCGAAGTCTTGACAGTTTTACAAAGTACAACTCACTTACTGTGTGCTTTTGTCCCTCATCGACATCTTAAAAACCTGATGCAAAGATGAATGTCATAGCTATAGGGCACTACTACAAATAAATTATTATCTTGGCCATGGGTTTGAGCGAGGATGGAAATGGTTTAAGAGAACAATCAATCAATTTAATAGTTAAATTCATAATCTTAACACAATTGAAGTGAGGATGGAAATGGTTGAAGAGAACAATAAATCAATTTAATAGTTAAATTCATAATCTTAACACAATTTATGATATGAAATCAATCATATCGTCAAGAAGTATGACAATAATACAAGTCTGACTTACTATATTGACAGTTTTTGTCTTTAGTCAGCTTCTCAACAAGGAGTGAGGAAAGAACCCATTGAAGGTTCAAACAAGAAAATTTGTGTCATACATGATACAATCCTATGCAAGTACCTAAGATGGACTGCCAAAATCCTATAATCATGTTGAGGCCATATGTAATATCCCGGTTTTACTCGCGAATACTGAGTATTTTATTTCTACAGTTAACAAAAAATTACCAAGGTCAATTGATTCTCAGAATGATTACTGTGACGAAGCTCTGAAGTTGTTTTCTCAAATGTTGCGTGGAGGCATGAAGCCAAATGAATGTAGTTTTGTTTGTGTGCTAAGTGCATGTGGTGGCCTTGCAGCCCGTGACCAGGGAAAGCAAATGCATGTTGTCATCATCAGAACTAAGTTTGCATCATATGTCTCTGTTGGCAACGCTCTAGTTACATTGTATGCCAAATGTGGAAGCATAGAGGATGCACGCCACATGTTTAAAAAAATGCCTAAACAAGATTCAGTGATTTGCAATGCCATGATTGCAGGTTATGCCCAGCATGGTTGTGCCATGGAGGCTCTTTGTCTCTTCGAAGAAATGCTAAAGGAAGGCATAAAGCCAAGCCTCATCACATTCATTTATGTTCTCTCTGCATGTAGTCTTGCAGGGCTAGTGGATGAGGGTAGATACTATTTTGAATCCATGAGTCGAGATCATTGCATTACACCAAGTAAGGACCACTATTCATGTATGATTGACATTCTTGGTCATGCTGGACATCTTGAAGAGGCTGAGAAATTTATCCAAAACATGCCTTTTGAACTAGATGCCATTGGATGGGCTGCATTGCTTGGTGCCTACAGAAGCCATAGCAATATAGAGTTAGGGAGCCATGTGGCAGAACAACTTTTTAAGTTGGAACCATCAAATGCTGCACCATATGCGGTGTTGGAAAACATGTATGCTTCTACTGGCAGATGGAATGATGTATCAAGAGTGAGAAAAATGATGAAAGATAGGGGAATAAAGAAGTAGTCAGGATGTAGATGGATCGACAACAATAAGAGAGTGCACACTTTCATTGCAGAAGACATCTCGCACCCACAAATGGATGAGATCTATGCAACTTTAGAGACACTAGCTGTGAGGATGAAGGAGGTAGGGTATGTGCCAGACACAAAATTTTCTTTGTTGCATGATGTGGGAGAAGAATACAAGAAAGATGTTCTCTCTCACCACAGTGAAAAACTGGCTCTTGCTTTTGGTCTAATTATTAAAAACCTTCGTGTATGTGGTGATTGCCATACTGCCTTCAAATTTATCTCCATAAGAAATTTATCACCGCATAAGAAATTATTGTGAGGGATGCTAACCATTTCCATCATTTTAAGAATGTTCTATGTTCTTGCAGAGACTACTAGTAACCCCCTTTTGAACAAATAACACAGAACAAATCCCCTTTCTTGTATGCCCTTGTTTAATGGGGCTAGGATAGGAAATGTTTATATTTCATGTGCATGTGTCTTGGAGGGATTTTAAAGTTCAAAACACAACAGAAAAATAGAGAAATATTTGACTTTCTCTATACTTGGCAACATCTAGAATCCTTGATTGTATCATGAACTCATGAAGCATAGCTAAAACTACCAGGTATGTGGTTATTCTGTACTATGCAACATCTAGTTGGTTAGTCTGTGAGGATAAAAGTGACATAGCTCAAAAGACTTGATGAAGTCATCTTTTACTGTTGTGAAAAATGCTCCAGCTATGTCTTCAGGTTTTCTCCTGGTTGAGTTACATCATTTGAGCATTTATTGCATGATTTCCAGTTCCATTCTTGAGTTGATACCAATTGTACAGATTGCACAAAAGCAAATTTCTAAGTCAAATGGTTTAAAATTAGGGAATCAATATCTCATTAGCAACCTGTAAAGGCCACCCTCTTGTATACCTCTGGCCAAAACTCAACCAATATCCTTGCTACAATCTCTGATAACTTGATCGTCAACTCAGACACAGATCTAAGATCTATCATGGTTGAAAATGAAAGAAGATTCTTCATTAAACCAAGAACATATAAGACATCGTCAATATCAAGAAAATCACCTGATGGCATGCAGAATGACACTGAACCCATCCTAGTCACTGGATATGTGGCATCATCACCAAGTCCCTCCTGCATATATGCCCCCTGTGTCTTGAAGTTTGTCGAATGCCTTCTTGTTAAAGGTCATGTGATTATATCCTTAATTGTCCACATACGACCCTACACCAAAAATGGTGTTAATGGAAAGGCACAAACCCATGGAGAAGGTTTTCACAACACTGGATGCTAACTCATCCAATCTTACAGAAGCTTTTGCACTCCCTGCAAATTGTTGTTGTTGACTACCCTTTCCCTTCTTGTCGAGACACTAAGAAGAATAGTGGCCCATCTTTTGTCTCTTGAAACACTTCACATGTCTCAAGTCCTTCTTCTCCTAGTTAGAAGACCCTGAATCTCCCTTCTTCCCCTTCTAAATCTTCCCTGGTCCTCCTTTTTTACAACTTTTCCTCATCTGATGACCATTGACATGGATCTCTAAGTACAAGTGAGGTAGAATTTGGAACAGGAATTGGAGTTGGTTTCGTTTTAATCAGAGAACCTCTTACTAGAATGGAAATAGGTGGCCTACTGAGGCAATAGATGTGGTTTGTTCTTTGTGGATACATTTGCACTAGCAAACTCTATTATTGCAGACAAACTTGGAGACTGAAAAGAACCAAGAGAATCAACAATTATGGGGCTTGATGTATATGGTGGTTCCTCTTCTTTATGAAGGCTAAAGTATTAAGAAGTAGTTGTGGAAAGCCATGAAGGAGAGTCTCACCATATACACTACAATGTTGTAGTGGATGGGAATCATGTAGCAGTGAGAGAAACCCATAGAAGAGCTATGAGACTACATTAAATAGATGAATGTCGACACCCAAGCTCTAGCCAACCCTCTCAATGGCAAGGGGGTGTGAACAATGGTTCAGGATTTAGGGCAACCTCTAGCTCAACAATCATCTTCTTCAACCTAATATTATCTTTCTATTGTTCAATTACAGAATGTGCTAAATATATATCCAGTTACGAGATACACTTATATCCGGAGCATTATTGACATTGCAGTAGAGATGGGTTGGAGGATACATCAAATGGATGTAAAGACTTCTTTTCTGAATGGATTTATAGAGGAGGATGTGTACATAGAACAACCACAGGGGTTTGAGGTGTTGGGGAGAGATTCCTATGTGTGTCTTCTGAGAAAGGCACTTTATGGTCTGAAGCAAGCTTCAAGAGCTTGGTATTTGAGGATAGACACTTAATTGCTTCATATGGGGTTTGAGAAGAGTGAGGCAAATCCTAACCTCTACTATATTATACGAGGTGAGGATACACTCATTATCATACTGTATGTGGATGACTTGTTCATCACGAGAGTGGAGCATCTCATAGTTGATTGCAAGTAGGGCCTTACATCAGAGTTTGAGATGAAGGACATCGAGTTTATGCACTATTTCCTGGGCATGGAGGTTTGGCCGGAGGTGGGTCATATCCTTCTGGGACAAGGGAAGTATGTTGCAGACATATTGAGCAGATTTCAGATGGAGGACTATAGGCCCATGTCTACACCTATGGTCACCAACCGGAAGAAGCTTAGCACTTCAGATTCCTAGTTGGAGGATGCTATGAGATACAAAAAGTTAATTGGGTCCTGGATGTATCTGGTCAACAATAGACCAAATATTTGTTTTGTCATGAACACTCTCAGCCAGTACATGGTGGAGCCTAGGAGTGTTCACTGGATTGGGGTAAAACATGTGCTGAGGTACATTTCAGGATCAGTGGATTTCATATTGAACTATGTCAGAGGAGATGGGGTGAGTTTGGTTGGCTACATAGACTCAGACCGGGCAGGATGTGCCATTGGCAGGGAGAGCACCACAAGGTGTTGTTTTGGGTTGGGGTTGGGAGATGTTTCCTGGTTCAGTTGGAAACTGAGGTCAGTAGCTTTGAGTTGGACCAAGGCAGAGTACATGAAAACTAGTCAATCCAGTTGTGAGGCCATCTGGCTTCATAAGTTTTTGGTTGGGTTATTTGGTCGTGAGTTGAGTCTGACAGTCATTCACTGCGATAATCAGATTTGTATAAAACTATCTGAGAATCCAGTGTTTCATGACAGGTCGAAGCATATTGAGATTAGATATCATTTCATCAGATATTGGGTTCAATGTGGGGTAGTTCAGATTCAATATATTTAGAATGATGAGAAGGTAGCAGATATTTTCACCAACGCCCTACCAAGGGGCAAGCAGGTTATACATTATTTCTTTAATTTTATGTTTCACTTTCAGTCATGCAGGTTTGGTATTTGTGTTATCCATTCATGTTATTGGCACATTATATGCATAACACATGTCTAATTTGATAATGTATACATTGCAAATGTCTTTCATAGGTAGTGCTTTCACTAGCTACACTCTCCTTTTACTTTAACAGGCCAACAATTCTGGCATTATTGAATTTTGTGAATGCTATAAACATTGAAGACATGGAAAAAGATATTGATGAAAAACAAACGGATACACTCACAACAATTATCAAGCAAGAAACTGGTGAAAAGAACAGTAAAGAAGAGTCAAATGCAATTATCAACCGGAAGGACTCTATTGTGAAAGGGCTGCTTGGAAAAGACAAAGATATAGTGATTTTCTCGCTAGTCCTGAGTATGGCATGGGCAAAGTTTGTTTTGAACAATGAAAATGAAACCCATCTTGCTACTTTGTATCAAGATAACTTACATGCTGATATAAAGGTATACCAAAAGTACCATCAAAGTTTTCTCCTTGCAGAGAATTCCATTTAGTTATAACACTCTTTGTCCTTAGTTTTATGTTTTTTCCAGGTCTTTCCATCCACCTTTGGTGTAAAGGCTTCTTTTGGAAATCTAAAAGTAAGTGAAAACAACCTTGATGATGCTCACCCATACTATTGGATCTGTGATATGTGTGATCCTGGTGGTTCGTCCTTTGTCCAGGTACAATACACTGTAATCATAGTAAATTCTTGATTAGATGTATTTTTCTGAGAAACAAAACTCTGGGAAAATGAGGAAGTGACAATGTTTGAGTAAAGAGATTGATGGATTGATATATTTGTGCAAAATTTACTCTGGGAGTGAGATTTATAGATTAAATTAAAATGAAATTATTGCATGTTTACAACTTGCTTTATTATAAAAGGTATGTATGTTGTTAACTATGCACAATTTTGATAGCAATGCAAAGTGGGGTGACCAATGCCATCTCGTAAGTCAGCAAAGCGTAATGATTCTATTTGCCTTTGCAAATGTCCAAAGACAAAGATTTGGTTTTTTTTTTTTAATTATGTCTAAATACGTCAAATCAATTGCTTGTAAGGTTTAGATTTTGTGGTCGATTCTGTAATTCCATTGTCTAAATTCTATAGTATCTTGAGACTCTTCCAACTATATAATATCCCCCAATAGAGTTGTGCTAGGATATTGTGTTTGATGTCAATTTTATTGTTCTGGTTGTATGCCTTTGTCAAATGTTTTGCATTACATATGTTATTATGTTGATTGAGTGCTTTCTACAAACAATTTGCATGTATTTTTCTGGTGGGCATTTCATCAAACATATTGCATACCATCGAATTACACATAAGACTGAAGAGACAACTTTGGAATTTTATTATGCATGGAATATGATACACAACAAGAATAAACAACTATTGGCTACTACAGCAGTTGTAATACATCAACAAAAATACCGCAAAACTCAAAGAAAACCTAGATAATGCCAATGTCTCCCCAACAAGTGTTTCCGAGATGCTCCAAGCTCCCCAAGCCTCCTTCGATCCCCCAAATGCACAGAACAGGGCTATGACCCTCCTCCAAAGCCTCCATGAATTTGCAAGAGGCCCCACGACCTTCCTTCTTACCCTCACGACTTGGAAAATTGACTCACGATCCTCACCAAACCCCACGGCTTCAACCAGATGTGCCTACCACCCTCTCAAACCCTCTTTGCTCAGCAATAAGGGACCCATGGCCCTCCTCTATCCCATGCATCCTACTCAAGGGCCATGCAACCTACTCCAAACCTCACGGCTCTCTCACAATGGTCTCACTTCTCATCAAAGAGAGGGTCTGGCCCTCAATAAATCCCAGCCAACCTCCTAGTGCCACGGCCCTACAGAGAAAGGTAAATCGCCCCCCTTAGAACAAATCCAAGAGCCTCTTAGTCAAATCGCTCCTCCTCCCAAACTGTGGATAACCTGCAAGAAGATGATGTAATGTTCCTAACTTGGCTAGTCGAGTCTGGAAAACACTGATAATCTGATGTATCTATTATAGATAATTCATTGTTACAACATATAAATGACTATATGTTATGGCAAGAATGACGTTAACGTTTATCAATCTTCACAAATGTGGCAAGAACGACGTCTATGTCAAAAACGTGGCAAGAGAGACGTCAATGTGGCAAGAGAGACATTAACGTGGCAAGATTGACATTATCAGACAATATGAATTTTATTTTTTTTAATTTCCTCTATTTTGCGACAATATGAACAATTTTGTCCATAACGCCGTAAATAAAACGTCGGAATTTTTACAATATGTACTAGTGTCTCAAGAGAATATTTATTATTGAGTTATTAGCATCCAAGAAGAGAAGTTGTCCTAGGTAGGTGACTTTGAGTAGTATAAATAGAGGGTGCTAGAGCTCATTTGTACTCACTCTCTCTCACAACTAGATAAGACCAGTGGTGCGCAAGTTTGGAGAGGAGCTACAACAACCACTACTATAGCTGACATTTTTTTATTTTGGCTTGGACTTTCTCTTGGTTATGGTTTGGAATTTCTACTTGGTACATGTAGACCAAAATTTGGTCACCTATATGTTCCTGCTCCTGGAATAATAAAACAAAATGATATTGGAATATGAAGATATTTGACCTATTATATGTTTATTGCATATCCCTCAGTATGATCTTCTCCATGAATTTTGTGGAATCAAGATCAGAGTCTTCATGAACAAGATACGCATACCTCATTCCAAAAGTCCAATGGAGGTATTACGAGAAGAAATATGAAACATGTTCTAAGTGACTTGTTCTCTCATCTCTTTTCCCTTCACCTATATTCATTCTCTCATTTTATACTTAGTCTTTTGTTTTTTTCATTGTCTCATTATTTTCATATTCCCCTTAGCATTTTCCACACTTAACCATTTTTCCTTATTCATTTCCACGTTCAGATTCATTTCCATTTTCCTTTATTTTTCCATTTATTTTCATTTTACTTTCTATTTTCATTATCCTATTTTTCCATTTATTTCATTTCCCCTTTTTCATTTCCCAAATTTCATGTAATTTCTTTATTTTCCATATATTTCTTTTCATCTTTCATATTTTCCATATTTAATGTGATCCATTATACACTTTCCAGACTTAGTCTTATTTACTATGGCTTATCGTGGGTTTACAGGTTGGTGATATTTCCTAAGAGTATGTATTATCTCTGCTACCCCCACAATGCACTTTTACTTCCACCACCTTCATAATGCACACAATTCTTCTTTCTACTCTTTACTATGTAATTACTCCAACACTTATCCAAATATATGAGTTACTGTGGGTTCATGGGTTTGCGGGTTCTTGGGTCGATGATATAATATTTCTTTCATATATCATATGCAAGTCCGCTCGACCGATTCTCAAAAATTATATTTTAAAACTATTTACGTCACCTCTCCTCTACACTTCACCTACACTTAGATTTTTTCACACTCATTCCTTACTATATATTACCACAGGTTCGTGGTGATTTTCTCACCTACCTCTGCATTCACATGAACCCATGAACCAACCATATTATTTTAATAATATTTTTCCTATCCTAATTTCTATGGGGAACATCTCCAAGTAACACATGGAACTTTATTAACCAATGAGATATATCCACATGGAAACTAATTGATGGAGACAGATGGTAGCATACAAAAAAGTAACACATGGCGTGATTTTATTGGATGACATATGGAAGATTCTTATTGGAAGATTGACATCCTATTGAGTGAAGACATGTGTCAAAATTTGGTTGGGTGAATCATCATTGCTGATTGGGAATATTGGTGGTTGAGTAAGTATGCAAAATTATTATTATATTCAACAATTTTCCAAGGGTCGAATCTTCCAAGCTCCATAGTCTCTTCTCTTATTTATTTCTTGTCAAGTGTATGTTACACTTAACATTATATACCACTAGGACTCTTTTATTCTTGTACATGTGGGATAAAAATAATTAAGAAAAGTCGAATTTCAACAAACGGGGTTGAAATTAAATCAAGGGTCCACATTTACCAATCAAACTTGAGTGACGGTAGCTAAGTCAAGATCTTGCAAAGGTTATATATTGAGTTCCTGACCTCCATTTGCAACAAAATTTATACCGCTGGAAATTTATTTCGACGTAGAATATGGTGGTACAAGTTTCAAGTGCTTAAAGTTGATACATTTTTCTCAGAGTTTAAAATATTATTCAGCTACAATTTTTAATGGGTCTGCGTGGAAACTCAACTTCACAAGCTCATATCTTGAGATCCGGGCGACAGATTTGGAAAACTTTATATCGTTGGAAATTTGAGACGAGGAAGAGAAAGTTAGAAGTGGTTTACATGGTTAAAAAGTTGATTTTCACTTCTAGAAAAATAAATTATAGTCGTCCTATTTTAATGGGAATTTAATTAAATTGTGTAAAAAAAAGTTTATTTAAAAAAAATTATTAAAAAGGGAAAAAAAAAGTTGAGACGGTTCCTATAACCATCAAATAATACAATAAAATGACAAAAACAAGAAATTGAATACATGAGATACCATCATAGTAAGTTTACGATGATCACATATTTTTTTTTATCAATTCCTTCATCAAGTTATTCCACCTATTTCACTAGAAAGGTTTAACTGAACACTGATAACTTTTCTTTTCTTCTTACCAGGTCTTTTTCTTCTTTTTACCGCCCACCATATTCCTTCTACAATATTAATTCTTGTGTATATTTGTTTTATGGTACGCAGGAGCCCCAATCCCAGTCTTTATGACAATCACATTTTAAATTTCAAAGAATATGTAACACACTATATTTTTTAGAAATTTCAAGAGATCTATTTCGATAACAATCTTGACGGTACTTTGTAACCCAAAATTCTAAATATAAAGTATTTGAGGTTGATCTATCATTATCTTTATTTGAGCTGCCCATGCTCACTCTTTTAAAGTTCTCTTATGCATGCAGACCATCTTTATTTTTATTTTTATGTGATCAAAAATCTTTATTCTAAATTATGATGGATGTGAGAAAATTTTGTTTATTTTATTTAAATATGTGAATTTGCTCGGTTCCTTTTCCTTTCTAAGTAAATTTCTTTAAAAATAAACATAACATTTTCCTTTTTATTTTTTCTGGCAATTTTTATATTTCTTTGGGTACCACGACAAACTTATGAAAGGTCCCATATTCTGAAGACCTAAAAGTCCCATGAAAATTATAAAGTAAAGAGTATCACCTCTATAAAAATCAAAGGGATTTACATCCTTGTGAGGTTTACGTTTCGGTCCTAATGGATTCAAGCGTCAACATTTCTGGCGGCTATGGGACGATTTATTTTCAATATATTTGAGGAATCAGAAATATCCATGGCTCAAATTTTCGAGAAGAAGATTCAAGAAAATTGTTTCTTATTTTAAGCATGGCTCACCTTTTTTGTAATTTAAAAAAGAAACAAGAAGCACCAAAGATTCGGGAGAATGAATTCCGTGGAAACTCCATGGAAAAAAATTCAAAATGAAGGGTTTCATTCATGTCATAATGCTTCTTTATATTCTTCATCGGGCCCATCAATGGATTTGCAAGATTTGAAAAAATAGATAAATTCTCAAAGAAGGAGACGATTTCATAATACCCCTTTAAATCTACCAGAAATAGACTTTCAAATTCTCAATATTCTTGTTGAAAATTTTTCTACTTTCTTTGGGAATTCTTCATAAGATGTAGAGAAACACTTGATTAATTTTAAAGGTACATGTTATGATTTCATTCTCACTGAAGACAATGTTACATGTAGATTATTCCTACAAACTTTATGAGGGGATGCTCTTGAATGGTATAGTTCATTAATGTCTAACTCCATTACTAGTTGGGATGTGTTAGAACATTCATTTGCAGAAAAATTTATCCCAAAGATGCATTCATATGTTTTTGTTGATTTTTTAAATGTTATTTCCCAACCACCCTCTCCCACATGGACACAAAAGGATGAAAACAATGATTTAGAAGAAGGATATCATGGAACATTGCAAGAATTTTCTGAAACAAATCTTGTTGTTGAGAATGAACGAAAGAATTCCAAAGACTAAGAAAAGGATATTAGCATCTCATATACTCCATATGAGGAAGAAATTAAAGATTCTCCACCAAATATGCAAGACAAATTCAGACAAAACAAAGAAGAATTGGTGGAAGAAAACAATTTTGAGAATAAAGAAGATAGTCATTGCATAGAAGAAGAGCATTTATAAGACATCTTCAATGAAACAATAAACTTGAATGTGGAAAAATAATAAAATTCCAGTCTCCTATATAATCCATGTGAAGGCATTTTGAACAACAAAATTGAAAATGAAAATGAGGAGCCTCCAGCAAATACAAAATAATATTTCAGCCATGTGATAGATGATGAAACATCACAAGAGAACTTGCAGCAAGAAGAATTGATGGAAGAAATGAATTTTGAAAAGAATGATGAGCAGGATCACCCTTACAAGAAAGAAGTGTCTTTTCAAGAATTTTTTTATGAATCAAGAACCTTGGAAGTGGTTGGAAATAAGGAAAATGATGAATGCATTCTTATGTTGAAAACTCCTCAGCCATTCAAAGACAATAGTATTTTTGAGTAGTCAAGAATTTATTTTATTAAATTATGGTTCCAGATCATTGTTGGTCGAACAAAACAATTAAATCTCCGTTGTACTTGGTATAATTTTTCTCCAGTACATATTGAGAGCGTCCTTGACTCATTGGTGCAAATCCCAACATATATCAGAATTTTGGAGTTCATTAAACAAATCAGATCAATGCTTGAATGGCTCCATTAGAAATATTCCTACACCTAAGGTGCCCCTTTCTTTTAAGTAAGTTAGGGTAGGTAGATCATGTATGTACATATTTTGTTTCTTCAATTAAGTTTTTTATAATAAGGAAATATTTATATTGAAGTTTGAAGATAACTCCATGAAGGAAGAAGAATTACAAGAATTCATTTTTAAGATGACTCCATAGCCCAATGGAGAAGGCAGTTGTTCTTAAGATTCTGGTGCTCTCAGCAACCCCTAGGAGGTCATTGTCCCGTAGTTGGAGTCACAATGCACTTTGACTTCCGCCACCTTGATAATACACACAACTCTTTTTACTACTCTTTACTATGTAACTTCTCCAATACTTAGCCAAATATATTAGTTGCCAAGGGTTCACAGATTCGTAGGTTCTCGAGTTGGTGATATAATATTTCTTTCATATATCATATGCAAGTCTGTGTGACCGATTCTCAAAACTTAAAATATTTTACAACTATTTACCTCTCCTCTCCACTTCACCTACACTTAAAAAATTTCACACTCATTCCTTACTATGTATTATCACGGATCTGTGATGATTTAGTCACCTGCCTTTGCATTCATGTAAACCCGTGAATCTATAGTATTATTTTAATTGAGAAATACACCAGTAACCAAAAGTACTGCCCTACCAAATAGTGAAACTAATTGAGAAATACACCAGTAACCAAAAGTACTGCCCTACCAAATAGTGAAACTAACTGAGAAATACACCAGTAACCAAAAGTACGGCCCTTACTGGCCAAATAGTGAAAAGGGTACCAATCCAAAAATTACATAAGAAAATCACACATGACAAAACATGCTTTAAAAAAAGCTAGGAAGTGGATATCCCAACAAAATTTCTGCCATACGATAGACCAATTCAATTGATCTATGGTATTCATTTGTGGCTTGTTTGTTCTCATTGCCTATTGATCAATTTGCTTGCTGGGTAAACAAAATTTAAAATAATTCATACTAACGCTCCAACAGCCTCCTAAACTGTCATTCATAGTAAAAAATTTGAAGCAATTCCAAGTAACACACCTGGTTTAATTTGCTGAGAAAATGGCCCTACACTAGTAGTCGTTAACAAATCATGTCCGTTGAGGCTACCAAAGAGAAATCCAACAAAGCCACTACTTTAAATCATAAATGCCCTTCCCCTTCAGATCGGGCCTGTGCTCTGGCGGAAGGGTAACCAGGTTGTTTGCGGAAAGTGAGCAGATCTCAGGTTGTTTCTGTGCTTCTGTCCGATCCGATAATCCACGGGGCTGAACCTGCATAGGCTGGACGTTCGGCTGCTCGCAGTGAATGTCGACCACTGTACCGACCATGACGAAGACGCGCCCGAACGCTACCAGACTCCCCACGACGCTTCCTGCCACTGTTACGCCTTGCACGTCTGCAAGACAGACCGTCATTCCTGTAGCCTCTTGCTTCTCGGTGTTGTGGGGGAAAGCTCCTGAGAGCGATATAATTTGTACTGGTCCTGCATACGTCACCATTCCTGCTGGAGCGGCCGGACGCCGCAGGGTAACGTTGCTGACCATCCCGGTCCCGCTGAGAATGAACAGCCCCAGCTGGTGTCTGCGTGCGAACGTCTCCAAAGTCTTCCCGATGTCGTCCCCACTTGGGATCTCGAATGCATGACAATTCCTGTTTGGGATCTCACGGATTCCAGATAGAGGAGCCTTGGGCTTATTCCTGGAGCCCTTGGGCCTGCCGCGGGGCCTTGGCGTCACAACTGCCCCACCCTCTTCCGGGCGTTCCTCACTGCCATTGGCGGCATTGCTGTCAATGCCATCGCCCCACCTTGGCGTCTTCGATCCGCTGCTACCGATGTTTATTTGGGAGGTAATATTCAGGTGTTCGGATTGAAGACCATGGCGAGAAGCGGGGCCTGAGAATTCCTGTGGATCCAGTCCAGCCATCATTATATCGCGCATCCGAAACCTCTGTTCCATGGATGGTCCTCCTATTTTCACTTGAAACCTCTCTGCTCTTAGCCTGGTATGTCAATCAGAAAGTCCCTCCGTTTACTCGATCTGAATAGCAATTCTTTCCTCCAACTTCATCTCGTATATATATCATGTTCATACAATCTATCGGTACTTACCGAAGATTTTCTGATTTTTCGTTCTGGTCTTACGTCTTCCGTAATTATTGCTACAATTCATTAGTGTCGTTCAGCCTTGGAAACTAAATCCTGCATCGTTAGATGTAGGAGTTAATGAAAGATTCGTTGGTTTTTACCTGGATCACCAATCGAAATCTGCCCCATTTCCCATAACGCATAATGGGAGTTTGACTAATCAAAATTCATCCCGGCCCTAAAAATGCAATCTGAGCATTTCGGTGTCACCGCCCATTTGAATTTAAACCTGAATAGAAACGGAGGGTTGAATAGTTTGAAAACTAAAAAATTAGTTTGAAAATTAGAAAATTATTATTAATATATTTTTAAATAAATAAATTATATAAAAATTAGTTAAATTAAATATACTTTCAAAATATAGTAAATAGAATTTTGAATGTTAATATTTAGTATGAATTATTAATGCATATATATTTTTAAATATTTTAAGCTTTGGATTTTTTTATTTACCATCATTTAAATTTATAGAAACAATAAATTACAATTTTGGATTGATAATTTTATTTTATTTTTTTGGATAAATAAAATTTGTGTGTAATTTTGGATTAATAAAATTTGTGTTTTACTCTTGTATAACTTGTTAATTTTTCTTTTGCAAAATACTATTTTTTAACCTATTACAGTAAAAGTTAATGAATTTGGTATTACAGATTTAATAAGTATAGAATTGGTTACTTAAACTTTATGGAAAAGTGGACAGTTTTTTTTTAGGCAAAGTAAAGATGGACTCATTTTAGGAATTCCAAGAATTAAATTTTTTTTTTTAATGAAAAAGGTAAATAAATGATGCTTATAAAATTTGGTTAATTAGTTTTTTTGGAATTCCAACAATTTAAACACCTTTTAAAAAGGGGGAAAGGTAAATTTTTTTATAGAATGACTAGTTTTTTTTGAATTCTAACAAACTTAATAAAAAAATACCTATTCATTTTTTGGAATTCCAACAATTTAAGTTTTTTTTAAATAAGAAAGACTATTAGTAAAAAAATCAATGATCATAATAGAATTCAGTCAAACTTCATGAAAAAATGGACAAAGTCTATTTTTTTTAAAGCAAGTTAAAGTTCCCTATTGACACGGTTTTTTGGAATTCCAAAAATTTAAGTCTTTAAAATGGGAAAGGTAAATGTAGAATTGGGTAAAAATGAATGATGCCTATAAAATTAGTTGAACTTAATGAATAAGTGGACAAAGTCTATTTTGTTTATGTGAAGTGAAGTTGAGTTTTGATTGACTCATTTTTTTTGGAATTCCAACAATTTAAGCTTTTTTCAAATGGAAAAGGTAAAGTTCGGTGTTGATTGACTTATTTTTTTGAAATTCCAACAAACTTCATGAAAAAGTGGACAGACTCTATTTTTTTTTACGGCGACCTAAGTTTCTTCTTCATTGACTTAGTTTTTGAAATTCCAACAATTAAAGTCTTTTTAAAATGAGAAAGATAAATGTAGAATTGGGTTGAAAATAAATCAAGTCTTCATGAAAAAAGTGGACAAAGTCTATTTCTTACTGAATCGTCTTGGTTGATTCATTTTTTTTTTTGAATTCCAACAATTTAATTCTTTCTAGAATGGAATAATATGATTGACACTTTTGTTTGGAATTCCAAGCATTTAAGTCCGTTTAAAATGGGAAAGGTAAATGTGGAATTCCAATGATGCAAATTTAGTCAAATTTCATGAAAAAGTAGACAAAGTCTTTTTTTCATAGCAAGGTAAAGTTCCCTCTCCCTAAACTCATTTTTTTGGAATTTCAACAATTTAACTCTTTTTAAAATTGGAAAGGTAAATATAAAATTGGTTCTGAAATGAATGATGAGTATAAAATTCAGTCAAACAAACTTCATGAAAAAGTGGAATTCCAACAATATTTCATCGATTCACACATGATGCCATCACTAAAAAAATCAAAACTAAATCGTTTATACAAATCCGAAATTGATGAATACGGTCAAACTCGTCAAACTAATAATAAAATAAATACGGTGAAAATAGACTGGTCCCAAAGTTATTTCCTAAAGGCAACCCGCATAGTGGCAACTAAATATAAAATACAATAAAACTTTAACATAAAACTCCGTGAATCCGGTAACAGTAGTAAGTCCCCAACCCTACACGTAACCGTACTTCCTATCCTCTATCTCGATAATCCAAAGAAGTGAAACAAGCATTGAGAAAAGATTAAATAAAAGTCTTTTACGATCGCTATTTATTAAAAGTATTAGTTCCCGAATCTCCCCTTTAACTCTTTTCTTAGCCTACCTCCATCTTGTTGGTAGGAATTATAAAGAAGAATAATATAAATTAGTTATGTGAAGTGGAGGTGCATACAATGTATAAGAAGGGTATATTTTGGAGGTTGCATTTATAAATAAGGTAAGGTTAATTTAATAGGTTTTAAGTGTTGTGTAGTTTGAGTGAGTTTAACAGTTGAGAATATGTGTTTTATTTTTAGAGGTCACGAGTTTAACACTAGAGTGGTAGAGTCTATAAATGTTGAATGATTAATATTGATTTCTTGTGTTGAAGATGAAAGTTTAGGCTTCCTTTTAGCATGAGACCCCAAATGGGAGTGTTTAGGATGTTTTGACCCTCACCAAAGTCACAAGTTCCTACTAAGCTCAAAGTGTAGGCATCCCTCTAGCATGAGACCACCATATGAGAGTGTTTCCAGATGACTTGATCCTCACCAAGGTCACAAGTTCCTGCTAGGCTCAAAGCATAAGCGTCCTTCTAGAATGGCACCCCCATATGGGAGTGTTTACAGATGCCTTGACCGTTATCAAAGTTACAAGCTCGTGCTAGTAATGAATTGTAAGTTATCGATACTAGTTTCACACAATTTTGATCTAAAACATTAAATGTTTTTTATTCATTTATATTTAATTGATAATAACCATCATAGATCTGTAGGAACCTTAAATTTAAGTAAGCCTAATAAAATTAGTACAATTAAACATACATTTCTTTCAGTGCATAAATAATTCATTAATCATCATATAAGCATATAATATTTAGCATAAATTTAAATTTATCCACATCATGAAAATAAATTACATATAATCATCACATAACTCAGTAAATTCATAAATGAAATACCTCTTCCTGATGCTAAACTCTCGCTTATCTGGTTGTCCTACTTGCTGCTTGACCAAACCCTGCCCAAAATCGACTAACCACCCAGCCAGCTAGGAGCAGCCTGCCCGACTCCCTAGCTCCAGAATACCATAAGGAATCATGGCCCCCGAGCCCAAAACCCCCAGCAACCCGGTGCCCCCTACAATGGTTTACCAAAACCCCAAAACCCAACTCCAAAACCAGAAAAAATATGCTACAGAAATATAGGCCTCCTCCTCAATAATGCTCCTTCCCCATAATTTTTCTTCCCTCCCGTAGGACTCTTCCCCATCATATCTCCCCCCTCATTCACCGACTCCCTATCCTCCATTAATTACCTTATCCTCCCCATTATTACCTTATCCCCTTCCTTTATTATTGTATCCTTTCATTTATTATCTTATCCTTAACCTGTCATACACAAAGTTTCATAATGATTAAATTAAAGTTATAAAGCCCTTTAATGCTTTACCTAAATCATTGAATGTGTTAAGTAATCAATTAATCAATCAACAATTATAACAATTAATTAATAAATAAGTAAATAATTAATATTATTAATACTAATCATAGTTTAACTAAAACCATATTAGGGCAATTAATTATCTAATTAATTATACTTAATAATCCCTATGCAACTATTTGACTAGGGTTGTTACATACACCCACCCTTCAGGAAACTTCATCCCAAAGTTAAGGTATCTCATGATACAAAGGAAAATAAACATGGTTCACACATTCATAACAATTGACTCACATTATTAGTAAGTAAGCCAAGAAAACTCATACATACTAGTATACATGTACAAGAAATGCATGTGTAGCTAGTACATACAAGTCTCGTGCATGTACTAATAATCAATAACTATCACCCTTATAGTAATTTATGTATGCATCCAATCCAATCAACAAGACTAGTATTTTATAAAAGACAATAAACCAATCAAATGTTTGCGAAATCCTTTAATTACAACTATCTAGTTCAACAATTTTATTTAGACAACTATGGTTTAGTTACGTAATTATGAATATTCATATATACACATTTTCTTTTTAGAAGAGAAAAAAAAAACATTAAATTCCACCAACAGACAAATGTCCATACTTTCTCAACTATTTCTACTCATACTTCCTCCCTAACTTACTTCCATATTCATTCCTATCCTTCCTCTGCTGGGCTATTTTGGAGCATCAACTATATTGACCTAAATCCAAATAGAACCCGTAAGCGGAAGTGTCACTATCTTGACCAAGCTTTCTCAATAGTCAACTGACAGTCATCATCACACGTCTAGGGGATCGTGAGCTAACACTGTCCTCCCATGACTTTAGGTTTTGGAGGATACACGGTGGGAAATGCCTCCACCCCTCCTAATCATAACTAGGGTCCACACCCTACAATGGAATATACAGTGGCACCGTGTTGCTGGGAGTTTTGTCATC